>PVJD01006299.1:0-100431 GCA_004026545.1 Mormoops blainvillei
GGGGGATCGAGGGTGGGGGAGGGGATGAGGGGTGGGGGGAGAGGTGGGGGGAAAATGGGCAAAACTGTACTTGAACAACAATAAAAAAACAATAAAACAAAAATAAAAAAATAAATACATGGATGCTTAAATTGGAAATTTTTAGTTATGTAGAAAATACACACATACAAAACAGCAAATTTTTCACAATACTGGCCCCTTAAAATGGCTCTGTCTTTACTTTCCATCAAACTGAATATACTATTGCATATGTGAGTAATACACATTTACTCACCATGAAGAAATTATGCTTTCAATGTCTTTATCAAGACTCAGTCAGTACATATAGCCAAAATCTTAGGTCATATAGGAAAGATGTAAAATAACAAAGGAATATAACAGCATACTTTCTCTCTCAACTATGGATGATATAAAACTTTCCTGGAATTCGGCGTGACTTTTTTTTAAGTTTTGTTAGAGTTTATAATTTGTGTTAAGGGATAACTTGTGCATTTGTTTTCTGGTAGCAATAAATTAATTCCTGCTGTAAGTAGTTTTCACATGTGTGTCACCTCCCTCTGCAAAGCTCAAAGGACTTTCAGTATAGAACCAACTACCCCCATTTCCAGCTATAAGTGGGCACCTGAGGCATGATTAGAAAAGGTCATGTGTCTTCAGACTTGCGATCTTGAGGGCCATGAAAACTAGGATGAAAGCCAATGGTCTCACAATTGGCAACTGCAGCCAGCTTCCCAAGGCCCCAGGATGGTCCACCACCCACAGAAGAATGTGCTCATCTGTTCGACACTGTTCCCGGCCCTAGAGGCACTAAGGTGACAGCCTCTACTCTCAGGCAGATGGGATCCTTCACAGTGGAGACGGACAACAAGCGCGTTCACAGGTAAAGAAAGAATTTCAGATAGTGAAAAAATGCTATCTAGAAAAGAAAGTAAGATAATGGTATACAGAGGGGATGATTTTTGTAGCAATGGCTACCATGGTCAGAGTGATCAGATAATGTGATTGTGTGAATGTAATATTTATGCTGAGGCTTGAACAATAAAAGAATATGGACGTGTAGAGATTTGGGGGAGAGAATGTTCCAGACACAGGAGACAGCAAATACAAGTCCCTAAGACTGGAATGAGCTTGGCTTATTTTAAGGCCAGGGATCAGTGTATTCGTCAGCTATTGCTATGATAATGTTACATAACAGATTATTCCCCAGACTCAGTGTATTTCTTATATGTCTTGCTTACGGGTTTGCAGATCACCTGGGGCCGTTTCAGTTCAGGCGTGTGGGTGAGCTGGGTTTGGTGCCAAAATCCTGGGCAGGTTCAGGTTCCCCTACAAGTCCCTTTGGAGCTCAGACCAAAGGGGCCGAAGCTAAATAGTGTGTGCTCTTCTCATGGTGGGGCGCAGGGCTCAAGCCAAATCTTACAAACCTGTTTTAAATCTTTGCACGCATCACAAACAAATCAGAGTCACAAGGCCAGGTTCAAGTCCAATGGATAATGGAACTACTTGGCCCACTGTTGTGCATTTCAAGGTCACATGATAGAAGGGGAGGGGGGATTATGAAAATAATCTGCTGAAGCCTGTATGGACAGAATGTTGTGAAGAAATGGAAACTTTCAGGTTTGCCAGAGAAGGAACAAAAGCCAGGTTATGTGGAGTTTTGTGAGCATGGTAATCACTTTGAACTTTATTTTAATTATAATGCAAAACAGGTAGATTTTACGTTGGGAACTGATTTGATGTGACTGATATATTTCAGATCAGCAGGCTATACTGTGCAGAGCCAACAGACTCTTGAGAGCCCAGAGGCCTGTTAAGAGGACTCTACTCCTAGAAAAGGTGAGAGAAATTTGACTGCAATTACCACAATAGTAGAGGAGGTAAAAACTGGTCAGATTCAAGGTGTATTTTGGGGGGAAGAACCAGCAAAACTCACCTGACTGGGTGTTTTACAAGAAAAGAGGAAAGTGAAAGATGACATCAAGATTTTTGCTTGAGCCAGAAGGTGGAGCGTGGTTGGAGAAGATGGAGGAAAAGTGCTTTAGGACTGGTTGCCTGGAAGGAGATTTTGGTGACCAGAAGTTTGTTTTGGAAATGCTAAATTGGAGAGCAATTTGACACATAAATGAGATGCCAGGTAGCAGTTGAGTCAGTGAGCCAGGCATCAGGGCAGAGAACATCACTGGATTATCTACCTGGGAAGCTTCAGCACATGGACATTATTTAATGGCATGGATCTGGATGAGGGGAATTAGGAAGAAATGTAGCTCTTGTAGGGAGCTAAAGGCAGAGTCCAAATATATGTCAGCATTTTACCATCTCACAGAAGAAAAGTAACTAGCAAAGGAGATTGAGGAGGAGTGGATAACAAGGTGGATGGAAATATAGGAGTGTGATGTTAGGAAAAGAAAGAGGAAAATGTTTCAGGGCAAAGGGCATAGCCCTGTATGCCAAACTCTGCTCGCTGATCAAATTCAGTGAACAGGTCACGGATTGGGCAGGTGCTTGTCGTGAGCTCATATGCAGCTATTTCTCTTGACTGGTAGGAGAAAAAGTTGTATCATATTGAGGAGAATGAGAAAAGGGTTATGTTTGACGGGATGGGCTCTATTAGGTGATATTCATATATTGATGGGAATAATCCAGTGTAAAGGAATGTATAATGAAACAGAAACAAAATCCTTAAGTTGAAGAGAAGGATTGGGACCTAGAGCACAAGAGCAAAGGTAGGTCTTGGCTAAAAGCAGGAATCTGTGCCAAGTCCAAAGAGAAGGAAGCTGGGCTCTGGAATCATATGCAGGTAAGTGGCTGGAGCTAGAGGTGGGGAGGTAGATTGTGCTGGTCTAATTACTTTCATAAACCAGCACCTGCCAGTAGCGAGAACATCACTGCATACATCATGTCAGAAGCTCCAGCACAGAGAAATATGGCACTTTGCTAGGCAACCAGGCATACTTCCAATAGAGCATCCCGATTATCTCTGCCTGGTGCTTACTGTCCCGCTCAGCACAAATCAGCTGCCTGTGCGCTGGCCCAGCAAGGAGTCTGGTCAAAAGAATTACAGTTGGGAAGGATTCCCAGGGTTCAGCTGCTCCTACGCAGGATCACAATAGCCAATGGAAGTCTTGGCCAGTTGCTCAACCCCTTGTCATTATCTCTACCTTTGCACTCTGGTCTAAGCCACTATCATCTTGCACAAGGATTATCATTATAGCCTCCCTACGGGACTTTCTACTCCTCCATTTCAGTATATATTTTTTCAGACTACATTCCCTGTCAAATGTCAGCCAGAATGATCCTTTTTTTAAAAAAACAGTTTAGACCATGTTCCCCCACTGTCTTAAACTCTCCTGTGTTTTCCCATCTCATTCAGAATAACAGCCAAGTCCTTCTAACTGCCATATCTGTGCGTACCTAATCATTCTGATATCCGACCTGGACTCTTTACCTGCTTTTTTCCCCAGACTCTCAACCTGGATTCTTAACTTTTGCTCTCCAAACTTACAGACTCTGCATTACTTACTGCCCTAGACCCGCGATACCTGCTGGTTACCTTCCTCCAACTCTCTGCCCTGACACTGCATTTTTTATGACTTAGACCTTTTTTGGGGGGGACGGGGTCTCCTACTTTCTTTGTGCCTTTTCTGATTTTTAAATTTTTTTACCTTTAATAATGATTTTTTTAGCCTCTGTGGTTCAGTGGGGGTGCCGGCTCCAATCCTATCTCACTATGCTTCCGATTTTTGTCTTGACCTTCTGCTGCTAAAGTGTCTGCTTTACTTCTTACTCTGACATAACTGTGGTTATACTCGGAGGGACATACATCTGTATTCTCAGGGACAAACAACCAACGTAGGGTGGTTTTGTTTATTGGATCACTTATCACACCTTCCCGCAGAACTGCAAACCCCAGGAGGACAATGTCTCGTGGATCTTTATCGCAGCTACAAGTTTAGAAGGGATAAGATATTTCTCAGGAACTCCTTATATTAGAATGCTTTTGGGGTTGCTAAGAGTTGGAAATTAATGCCTTCATCCTCCAGGTCTCCACAGGTTTATTCCCAGGTTCTTGGTTTAATCGTCCTACCCAATTGCCTGTGCATCCCAGGGATGGACTTTGTCAATTACCAAATCAATTACTTAGCATATATGTGATAATTTACAAACTAAGTTACTGAACCTTCTAGTTTAATTATGATTGCATTTGGCTAGTCTGCAAAAACTCCTAAGTTTTTGGCAGTTTGTTCCCATGAATTCATTAGTAAAGTATTTTTGATAACATATACAGGACAAGTTTGATTAAATACCTCTTAATACCTCCAAATCCTCACCAGTCCTGAAAAGTGAGTACAGTTTCTGGTTTTAAACAAAAAATGCAGCCCTATTTTCTCAACTCATTGTTCCCACCCATCCCACCAACATTTGTTGCTATTTTCTAATATATGATACACTAAACATTAGCATTCTATAAACAACATTTTAAAGCTCCAATTAAAGTTTCAGTGTAGCCTGGCTCCAATGGAGCAGTGGGCTTTGAGATTTAGCAAGACTGTAAGAATAACAACAGAGTAATTCTGATGAACTAACCAACTTGTTAAAAAGAGATACTACTTGCATTTTCTTTGGGAAATGGGTACTTTGAGTTTTACTGTTTTCTACAATGTAAAGGGATTTTCTTTTATTTCTTTCTGTCTTTTCTTCTGAGCCCATAATATAAAGAATAAGGGTGGGCAATTCAGAGGGGTTTGGGGGTAAAGAAGAATCAGTATATTAGGAAAGATGTCTGTGGGTTCTATTTTTCTCTATTAATACTGTCTAGATTAGTAAGCAGTATGGGTTACAACCAAAAGCAGCTCTTTGCCCTGGCCTCATTCCCACCCCCTAAATATATGCAAACCCATATACTTTTTTTACTCAAAGAATTTCTATTTCTTTTTCAAGGAATAGCTCTAACATTTTCTTTATGTTAGAGGTATGAGTAATTTTTCTCCTTCTAGCCACTTACTTTTCTGTTCACACTGTATTTTCCATATCTCACTACTTATTATTGTTGATCATTTACATATATTACTTCTGGACTCAAAAAGAAGATTCTCAAGGGCAAAGGCCATGACATCTCTTTGATATTAAGTGCATTACATTCAATATGCAATAAATGATAAATAAACTGATGACAAACTGAGTAAATGCAATAGATTTTTGTTACCTAATGAACAGGAAATGAAATAAAATCAATGAAAGAACAAACAGACTTCTAGATATATGATATAAACTAAAGCAATTGACTAGGGATGAAGGGGAAATGCTATATTAGTTCTATCCTCCTAGCATGTGAGTATTTGTTTCCCTAAATGTAGACATTGATGGACAAAATATACACCATCGACATTATGACCTCTTCTCGAGAAGACCCTATCTCAGAATGGGTTTGATTTGCACCTAGACAAGTGAAAGAAGCTGTGACCACAGACCAACAGAGAACATACATGGGATCATTCCTCTTATTCTCAGTGGGAAAAGCTAACTTTGGAACCAACAAGGGAGCACCAGCACTGAAAGGAAGGAAAAAGGGAGCAGTAAGATGAAAGTGAGGCAAGCTATCATGGTAGAACAACTCCATTGTTATTCTGACGAAGAGAGACGACTATAATTAAAGAGGGCAGGAGATGAACTCAGGTGAAAGGCAAGATCGTGACTTGGGACCAGTATGTAGTACACTTTGGTCCTGACTTTCAATCACAGATGAGAAATGTAACCTGCCCTCCTAGAACGATTAGAGCCAGCCCTTGACTCAAAAAGAATTGTATAAAACAACTTGAAGATAGTTGGAGCAGTACAGGGAATCAGGGCACACTAGGAGGGATATGAGCCCTGCTAGGTTCAAGGAGAAGAGCCATAGTAGAATGCACAGAACACATTTTCCAAAGGGTGTTCTCTAGACCCCAATGCATTCATGTCTTCCATGAAGAAGGGTTACTCAGACAAACAGCAAAACAAACACTGCCCAGCACTGACTCTGCCTGGTGCACAGTAGGTTTGAAACTTTCTAAATAATTGCTTATTATCAAGGGATAAAATATGAGAAAAAATCTAATCCCAACATGCCTGTTGATTCTACTTCTGAGCAACGATGGTCTGTATTGCTTGGTCTCCCCCTAGACCCACCCAACACTGACCCCAGGTCACCCAATATTCTCTTTAAAATGCCTCTCTTCTCTTCCCCAGGAGACATCTATCTGCCAGCTCCAGGAGAGAAAAATGTTTCCTTTCTGAACTGACTGATTCAGGCTGTGGCAATAACTTTAAAGTGACCACTTGATTAGTAGCTAGAACTTAACCCTATTTCTTATCTCTACAAATTGCATTCAAGCATTTTCCCAGGTGAATCCCATGGAATGTTCACTTGTGTTTAAGTAGAAAGAAAAGTTCTGTGTGCTAAATATATATATATATTCTTGAGCAAACATGGAGTTAGAATTTTGTTCTGTAGGGTTTCTCAGTACATTACATGAACTGTCATTGTCCAAGTGCCATCATCACCCTCCTCCTCATCACTGCCTCTGACTTTTATTTGTTCCAACCAAGCAGCAACTAAATTAAATAGTGAGACAGACAGCTCTCAAGTGTCATCTACGAAGCAGGGCCCCAAACGCTTCACTTATTCAGTTTTTCAGAAATTCATAGCAGATCCCCCCCGCCCCCCACCAGCAAGACGGAAACTCACTGTCCACTGGCAAACCACAACTGCCCTGGGGCTAAGCCACTATTGCCAGGAACTGAAGGTATGGAAAGTGGGAAACAGTTTTAATATAGTTAAGCCACCAAGGAAAATGTCTTCAGAAACACCCATCACCTTTCCCCATTTGTAGACCAGCAGCAAGGTTTCCTCTCACATGTGTTGTCATTTTCCTCATTAAACATTAGAAAGCTGCCAAGTATTAACAACTTTTTGGGGGGTCCCAGGCATTATTTTCATTATTTAATTTTTTGTTTTGTCTTGTTTTTATGTTTTATTCAATTTATTGAGGTAACATTGATTGATAAAATTATAAAGGTTTCACGTGTACATTTCTATCATACATCATCTATATATTATATTGTGTGTTCACCATCCAAAGTTGTCTCCTTCCATCGTCATTTATCCCCCTTTACCCTTTTCTATCTCCCCCCAGCCCCCTTTCCCTCTAGTAATGGCCATACTGTTGTCTGTGTCTCTGTCTACGAGTTTTTCTTGTTGCTTAATCCCCTCACCTTATCCACTCAGCCCTCCAACCAACTCTCCACCCCCGACAGCCAGCTGTCAGTCTTTCTCTGTATCTCTGAGTCTTTTTCTATTTTGTTGGTTAGTTTATTTTGTTTATTAGGTTCCACATACTAGTGAAACTATATGGTATTTGTCTTTCTCTGACTGGCTTGTTTCTCTTAGCTTAACAACTTCTGAAACCAAATTTCTTAGGAATCCAGTAGTTCTTGGGCCCAACACTGTTTGGTCTTCTTGGACAGGAGACCTTAGCAACACTTCCTTGTCCTTAATCCTCTTTGTTTTGCTAATACTTTCACTCAAAGTAGTAACACCTTGCAGCTCTTGAGAAGAATTTGGACCAGCTCATATAGCCATTTTACTAATTTATTCACAGGACATTACTGTTAGGAGAAATTTAGAAATGTAGACTTTCGGAATTTGAGGTCACTTTAGAAATCATCTCTCCAATCATTTCCTTTCTGATAACAAGAAAAGTGATGCCTGGAGAAGTTATGAGCTTGTCTCAAGGCCCAAGCTATAAGCAGTTTTTAAAACCATTAAGCTGTCTAACGCATTCTGAAGGCAAACATTATGCAATATCTAAATACATATTTTGAGTAAGAAGTTTGGTCTACTTGCATTTTGTAATGTTAAGTTTTAATCTGAACAGGAAATTAAATGCTAATAACCAATATAAAAAGTTAATAATATCCCTAATTTTAAAATACCCCCTAAAAATTGGCTTAAGAAGTACAATAATTTTACATTTAAATGATTTTATTTTTTAAATGGTATTCTAAGGAAATTAAGAAAATTAATAATACACTTCATAAAAATTGTTCAAATTTACCAAAAAAGGTAAAATATTCTTCTTGAATTACCAAGTCTGAAATTCCTAATTCTTGAGAAGCAGAGCACGCATAGAATAGGCATTAGCTCTATAGTGTGATTTCATCAACTGACAGAACAATATGAGGTTGGTCCTATCATCTCCCAAATGGCTCCTAAATCCAGAAATTTCTCTACATTTAATTCATTCCTTTGAGTCACACAAAATGGGGGGGGATCATTGAGTCCAGAATGTCACCATAGTCTCCTCCCTCTCTCACCTACAAACCTGTGCTCCCAGTCTTCCTAAACTTTTTTCATTTGTACATCACCCAGTCAGTTTTGAGCTCCTTGAGGGCAAGAATCAGGAGCCAAGCTTTGCACAAAGAGGAGAATGTACCATTGTTTGTCAAAGAAAGAAAGGTGAGTAGCGGCTAAAGAATCACAATAGCTACTTCTATGTAATTGACATAACACAGCCATTGAAAATAACATTGCCGTAGAGATTCATATGGTTGGAGAAGGGTTAGATATTTCTTACCAAAAACCAGTGGGTATATAGCAAACACAAATTTAGAGATAGTTAGGAACAGGATAGGTTCATGGGATTTATGGGACCGCGTGTCATAGTTCACTTACACTAACGTTAGTCAATTATGTATTTCTCATTCTATTGTGGGTACCTAGCATTTTCATACTTTTCCTTGTCTTTATGGAGTCTTAAGTCAAAGAACCTCCCACTCGCCCTCTACCACTGTTATTGTACTCAGGGGTTTCAGGTGAACCTCAACTAATGGCTCCACCCGAGGCCTAGAGCCCTGAGCAGAGGGGACAGCTGGGCAGCGGGTCTTTGCAAATGCGGTTTCAGTATCGCTCTTCTTGCTTCATTGAGTTGCACATTACATGACACCACTTACCCACCCAAAATTAGGTTTGAAGAGTTGAAAAGAAAGAAAACAAAAGGAGGAGAAGAAAAATATTTATTAGTGAGCATTAATATTAGTTTTACCTCTCCAGTCTCTCAGCAGAGAGCCCAAGAATATCTGATTTTCTTTTAAAAAGGAAAACCTCTGAACAACAGAGTCCACGATTGTATGCTTACCTCTACATTCCTACTGACAGAACAGCAAGAACTGATTGAATACCTCGATACAACTTCCTCTTTTTTCTCTCAAGAATGACTTAAAGACACCATTTGTGTGGCAAATACTGACACTAGACAAAGGTCAATGGGATTCTAGATTATTCTAGACTTCAAACAACAAAATCTAATATTGTTCTCTTTTCTTTTGCCTAATTCTCACTATTATTTGCTGCTCACAGTGTTTTCTTTGGGTGTTTATAAAATTCTCCATCCTCATTGAAGAGTAGAATTAGAGATTTTGCTCTAGGGAAGTGCACTATAAATATTTGCAGTGGGTAATTGTTTAACTTTTGTCCAGAAACTTCTCAGTAGTTTTCAGGGAATAAAGACTATTGTAACAATTAGCTTTAAATCTTTTTGCAACCTGAATGCACATTAAAAAGAATCTCCTTCAGTTCTTTCCCTCCTTTCATGCTTCCCCCCTTCCTTTCTTTCCAGAATTTGTTTTTTGTGTCTCCATCAAAGATCACTGTTAGCAAAGATATGCAAACACCCAGACCATGGATGGGTTGACTTTATCTTCTCTCCAGTGTTGCCTTAGGTGCCTTCTGGCAGTGACTGATCTACTTAGACTGGAAGGCTCTCTGGCCAAAAGCACATTCAGCTAATTGTAAAACTGTTCCTAAGAGGAAACAATAAGAAGATATGGGTTTTTTGAGACTTAATGTGAGAATCTTATGCAGTATAATTTCTTCTATAAATCATTTTTATTCTCCATCAATCTCTATTTTAGTCTTGTTTGTTAGTCTTTATTTGCTTCTACAGGGCAACTCGTTACTTATCTTGAAACCACACTGACTCCCATACCTTTTGCTTGATTTTGTGGCCTCTCAGTTGGACAGGCCCGTCCCTGAAGAAAACATGATAAATAAGCCTTCTTGCTTTGAAATGCTTTTCTTTTATCATCATCATGCCTAAATTGTATCTGCTATCTATACCTACACAGACTCCAGTCATACTATATAAGTGTCTAAATTATTACACATCCTTCATGACATGTTATTTCTGTAATAATGTTCATCTTTATAGCTGTTAGCCATGGTGAAAGGGAATATAATCCGACAGAGTGTCTGACGTGTTAATCATTAATAAATCTGAAAAACATGTGTTAGATCAAGGCCATCTTTTCCCTTTGTGTAATTCTTACTTATTTTTTTTAACATGAGCAAGTTCTTCTGATATTCTTGATTGTCTCTTTGAAATGTCTAAATAACCAGTGTTGATTTCAAAACAAGCACTGGCTTACACTTTATTTATAGTAAAGTGGTTCGCATTTGTGTTTATAATCAATGTTTGTTTGTTGCTTGATTCATTCAGTTCCTCTGTTATTTATATGTATATGTGTATATAAATATATACATATATATAATTTCATTGAATAGAAGACATTGCGTGCAAATAAGTACACTTCAGTTACAGAAAGCAGCTGTCAGAACACATTTATATTCTAGCAGCAGAAAAGAAATTAATCTCACAGTGGCTTCAATTCAAATTGGTATGATATTCCTGTAATAAATTCCCTGCCCAGATGGAATCATTTTCTCTATCATAAATATTTTAAAGCTCTTGATCTGTATTAAAGTTGTACAGGACTGAAACTGATTTTAACTATTTTAAATCAAGCCCCAAATAGAAAAAAAAAACATTTTGGTTACATAGAATCCATTTAAAAATAGTTTCAAATTTTATAGAACTTTTGCTATCATATAAATTACTTAACCAAAAAGGAAAGCTCATCAAATGCTAATTTTGTCTGACATGGAGTGCCAAAAACAGGAAAAAATAAAAGGGACCTGTACAGTCTGCATTAATCACATTTCTGTCATAGGTTTTAATGACACCAAGTTATTCCTTTAATATTAAAATAAATTCTGAAAATAACTCTATCCCTTTGTTTACAGACTAAGTAGAATTATGCTGCTAATTGGTTTATTGGTTTGCCTTTTAAAAATAAGTTTCTTCCTAATGTTAAAATGAAGGTTTTTGTATTAAGGAATCTCTACTGTCACATAAAGAAAACATCTCAACCCCCACCCCCCACTGTAATGATCTCAGTATGCTCAGGATCGTGACCTTAAGGAGAGCAGACATTGGCTTCATCAGACCAATGGGTAGAAGCCAATTCCTGAGTTAAATTTAATCAGTTAGGAATTGCCAGCTTGCAGGAGGTAAAATTCAGGACCCATTGGCTTACATCAACCATCAAGATGGTGTGTAGAGGGGGAAGCTGTCTTCAGGATTGCCAAAATCCAAATCACATGTGCTTTTACAGATTAACATCAGCCCTGAAATTATATCTGGAAGTAAACTGGAAAGTAGCCTGGTGTATTCAGTGTAAGTATTACATAACCAAACAGGCAACCCAGAAATCAATGAGAGGTTTTAGGCACTAGCAGATGTTTTGAACTATCTGTAAAAATAATCAGTCCCATGCAGAAAGCAGGAAAAATGCTCCTGTGATATTGACATACAAGTTTGTCTTTGTTTAATAGGCTGTGGAGCAATTCCATCTCAGGTTTTGGTTTCCACACCTTGAGAGACTGGGAAGGCCGGATGCATTTCTCCAAGGATCTCTGGGCATGTGGTGCATTCTCAAAGTGGGTGCTATGATTTATACCATGAGAATACAATGGTGGGACGGGTTCAGCAAGATGAAAATGCCCGCAAAATCATCACAGTTTCAGGTAGCTCTAGAATTTCAGATCACTGAAGTCAATCATAAAAGTGGTACTCAAGAAATTTAATCCTGGAAAAAAGCCAGAGTATTAGTTTATAATTTTAAATAGAATTGAAAGTGAAAATTGAAGCTCTGGTTATTTTAGGGTTCAAATAAAGCTATAGTTTCTTCGTTGCCCTCAATATTAATTCAAACTATGAGTTAGGACGATTCAAGACTTAGATTCAGTAGTTTTAAAGTTACCCAGACACAGCTTAAGTCATGATACAGAAGTCTACAGGCAGGAGAGAAAAATGAAGAGAAATTGTTCTTTCTTGTTTTATGCCAATTTATCACTCATCAGTGGAAAACACTTATCCTTGGGTAAAAGATCTTCAGAAAGAGGTAGAGGGCCCCACAACCTTTCCAGCAGACCTCTTCGGATAGACACAGTTGACCATTGAACAACACAGGTTTGAACTGTAGTGATTCACCTATAATCAAATTGTTTCGGTAAATACATAAATGTGTTTTCTCTTATGATTTTCTTAATAATGTTTTTTTTGTCTCTAGCTACCTTATTTTAAGAATACAGTACATGAAACGTGTAACATATAAAACACGTGTTAATTAACTGTAGATGTTATCAGTAAGGCTTCTAGTCAACAATGGGCTGTAATAAGGTTAGGGGAGGCAAGAGTTACACACAGATTGTCAACTGCTTGGGGGGTTGGCATCGCTAACTCCCATGTTGTTTGAGGGTCAACCTTACTTCACAAGGGACCCGATGCACATTCTTACTCTGTCTACTCAGAATACCTGGTCACTAGAAGATTCAATAGAAGATTATGTCTCTATTTCGTCCTTTTTTAAATTGCAATATTCCCTGAGCATGTTAATGATGATGTCAAGAAAATTGTAATGCTTATCAGTTGTGGACCTAGAACTTCACAAAATTTACCTGCCAACAATCACCAACAACTCTTCATCTAATGTACATCCTAGATGAAAGAAAAACTATATTGAATCAAGATGAAAGCCTGTTGGGCATTCTGAAGATGATGAGGCTGTGGTTATATTAAACTTCTAAAGCTCAGGTTAGCAGGTGGAGATTTCACACCAAGATATTTCTAATTTAGTATATCATACTGCCCTTGGATAGGGTAGATAATTTGGTATTTTTCCACTAACCACAGTGAATAAATTTCTTTGATATCTATGAGCCTGTTTCTATTTTGTTTGTTAGTTTATTTTGTTCATTAGATTTCACTTATAAGTGAAATCATGTGGTATTTGTTTTTCTCTGACTGGCTTATTTCACTTAGTGTAATGCTCTCCAGGTCCATCCATGCTGTAGTAAAAGGTACTCATAGATACAGAGAAGAGACTGACAACTGTCAGAGGGGAAGGGAGTTGAAGGGCTGGGTTTATAAGGTGAAGGGATTAAGCAAAAACGAAAACAAAGCAAAAGCAAAAAAAACCACCAACAAAAAAACCTTATAGACACAGACAACAGTTTGGTGATTACCAGAGGCAAAAAGTGGGTGGGGAGAACATAAACGAGGATTAAGGGGGGATGATAATGGAAGGACACTTGACTTGGGGTGGTGAACACACAATACAATACAGATGATGTATTATTACAGAATCTTATACCTAGAACCTATTTAATTTTATTAACAAATGTCACCCCAATAAATTTAATTTAAAAAGAAAAAACTGCACGTGAGAAGTTTGAATAAAACTGTTTCATGAAAAAATATTTCTTTGCTCTCAAAGAACTACTGTAAAAACGAATGTTGTGAACCAACTTAGAAGAAGAATGGAATGCAAGATACACAGGAATGTTCCTCAGAGCCTGACAGGAATTTGTGGAAGAAGAGGAGGGTAGCAGTGATCACAGAATATAAATGCTAAGAAGAATTGTTCTTACCGCTAGATTATAGAAAAGAAAACTGAGGTCCAGAGCCAGAGTGATGTTTCCAAAGTGAGAAAAGCAATTAACAGCAGGGCAGTGACAGTAACACCCAGTGCCTTATTTCAATGGTTTTCACAATTTTAGGCAGCCAGTCTTAGGATGATTATATGTATGTAACTTGGACTTATTATATATAATTAGGTGACATTTCCTCATGTCTAATTACTACCTTGGGAGTCATTGTAGCCATAAGTGTCCCACAAGCGTCATGAGACAGCAGGAGAAGCAAGAGACATATAGGTCCCTAGAAATGGCTGTTTATATCTTTTGGCTTCCCTAGAATGTGAGTCAGGAATCGGCACTTTGAGATACTCTCATTTAAGCTCTGGCCGTTGCCGAGCAGGTCTAGGCTGCTCTCAAGAAGCGCCGCAGCTCCCTCTGTTTCCTAAGCCAGCACTCCAAAACCCTCTAGGCGGTGGTAGTCCAGAGGACAAATACACCGCCTTATGCATTCATATCTTAGGAATCCTGTCTTGACCTTGACTCAAGCCAACTGGACATGCAGATCTGGACTTTTTAGTCCACTGTGATATTCAAATGTCTGACTTAGAAGACATTTGATGGGATCACTATGACCATGTTGGTCAAACAGTGACCTTCCTGAAGGCTGGATCTTAACTAACCTCCCAACCACTGTTGCTGGTCCTCCTACTGAAATACAGCAAGTTTCATCACTGAAGAACATACCAGAAGCTGAAGAGTAGAGTTCAGACTCTGAATTCAATCTTGAAGCATAAGCCCCAAGATAAGGCCCTTGCTCAATACTGCACAAAAGGAGAAACGAACTGAGCATGGATTCAAACAATGAGAAATGGACAAGAATTTCTCAACTCAATTTCTTAGTCTCTCAACAAACAACTCTTCCTTACTATGGGCTTAAAACAAATTGACATTTCACTTGCTAAGCAGTCTACGTTTAGCTCACATCTCAGATTACAGCACATTCATCTGCAAAATTGATAACTGGAAAATGCATCCAATTTTAGAATATGATACCAAATTCCTCAAGGATCTGAGTCAAACAAAGTTCTATGTTTTTCCACACTGTAAACTATTAGAAAGGATGAGCTCTGTCAAATAAACCTACTTGGAATAGGACCCATACCAGTTTATATCTATAGATATTAAAAGACTTTTGGACAGTTGGAGACAGCACTGAAGGACTTCTGGATCTTTGTCTTTTCTTTGACATTGGCTGCATATGTCATTGGCCAAGTTCCTTTCCCTTTACCTCTCTCTGATTTGATTTCCTCATCAGGAAAGTAAGGATCAAGTTATTCATTTATTCAACATGTGTCTCAGAGCACTGGTTACCTTCCTGGCTTTTTACACACTACAGAGCTCTGTGAGGCAGGAGGATGGCTTATTTACAGGGAGCCTTTTGTGAAGCAGTAATCATTGAATAAATAAGCTATCAAAATTATCTATCCTCTGCTAAAATGATCCCCAGAGGAGAGAATGCCTAAATATGGGCAGATCATGTAGAAACCAAAAGTGAAATCCCCGAGTAGTGGACTTATATATTAATGTAGAACTTATATATTAATGTAGAAGTTTAAAGAAACCTGGATAATGTTTGCCCTTCAAATTTAAAGTTCAGTCCAAAGTTTGTGCTGATTCTGCAAGTATTTAATAGTGCAGGTTGTCATTTCTTGATAGTCTATTGTATGCCACTTAAGGGCTAGGAATTTTATATATATATATATATATATTTTTTTTTAGCACAACCCTATTAAGTAGATATTATTTTAATTACCACTGAGGATATTGAGGCACAGAGAAATTAAGCTGGTTGCCTGGATCCCCACTCCTAATAAGCAACAGAACTTGGATTTAAACCTCCAACAGTCAGATTGCAAGACCATGGTCTTGTTCACTACCTTACATGGCGCTGACCTGAAAAGAAACAACTGTAACGAAATGTACTATAATTTAAGGGTCATCGATATGAGACCCCCGGTCCAAAGGCTTTGTTATTGAGAGGTCTATAAATGACCAGTTGAAGTTCTTTTTATTTCATACCTATTCCCTTTGTGCATCTGGAGGATAACAGGGCAGCAATTAGATCCATATTTTGCACAGAATGAGTATTATCTGTGTAACAATCCTATTATAAACTTACTAACACTGTTCCCAAGAATAAATGTTTTCAAGGACAAACATTATGGCAAATTTTAACTTGACAGTGAATATCTTAAAACTCCATACAGTCATATTTGAAAAGAAGCCAAATTTATGAAAAAAAATGTTGACTTCAAAAACTTAATGAAGGCAATTTGTCAACAATTTCACACATCATTTGCTCACAACCTTTGAGTAAAAGGTTTCCCATTTACTTTTTTCCCATGTGAACTTCTGATCATATACATTTAGTGATTCATTAATCATATCTTCCCCAGAAACTGAGATGCAAGGAGAGTATAATCTGAGGGTTCTGTGAAAATATATTCGATGTGATATGCTTATTGTTCTGTGTATTTTTTTTACATAATGTCAGAGAAATATACATGGAGTAACATGAGTTTTTAAGATCAGAGACTGGTCTGAGACTTGGGGTGAATTTGTTATATAAAAGGTTAAAACAACTTAATGCATCTTAGTCTCTAGATCTTAGACTTCTAAAAATTCTGTGGAGAAGTAGAGAGAGGGGAGATGAGAAGAAAAATGATTATAGACAAATTAATATGACTTATACGATGACAAGCAAAGCCTCCTTGTGGCACTGATTCTTCAAATAATTAACAAGAAACTCTGCAAAAGGACCTACTTGCCAAATAACAAACTTGAAGCCATTACTGTCGATTGTCTGCATGCTTTTGTAACCAAAATGCCTGAGGAATAAGTTGATGGAAAATAATTAATATGACCAAGAATAGGTTTACTGCATGTAACTGATACTATTTTGTAAATCTGGGACTCATAAAGTGTTACACTGATTGAGGGAGGAGATGCAGATGTTTCTGCTATTTTAGTAAAGGGAATAAGTGTAAAACACTCCAACCAACAGAAAAGGGGGTGCAAAACATTCAAACTGTGTACTTACCAGGGAAAATATTTTCTGTTCAATTTTTACTGTAAGGTACAACTTCCCTATTGCATACTTGGGGGCCCGCATATGGAACTCAGGTGTGACATCTACATTGGCAAATGAAAGCAGTTTTATAAAGGAAGGTGGCATATACAATTGATCCAGATGTCTAGATAATTTGGCAAAAAAGACTTGTAAATGGAAAGACTGGTGGAGGATGTGGGGTGATCATCCAGATGATTTTCGCCCTTCAGTCTACTTTTTTCATCATAAAGAGTTGTGTTTGCTAACCTGCTTGGACCAAAATGATTCATGGCACTGGCGTTGAATCTGGCATGTGTTTGTGTGTGTATCTGTGCACACATATTTATGTTTATGCTTATGAGTGCTCCGTCAGAATGAAATGTTTGGGCTACACTAACTGCCACCTGACTTTAATTAGGTTTTACCAGATATGTACTGAAATCATTAAAGTTCTTGATTTAGAGATAATTGGGCAAAGGGCAAGTTGTTGCTAATTACATTTAGAGCAACATGAAAAAATGCGCTGGTGTTGTGGCAGACAGGCCCTAGGTTGCTGCACTGGGTAAGCTGCTTCCCTTGAGTGTGGGAGGGGCCTGTTATTTAGTTGTTCTCAACAATAGAATCGCAATAGCAACAGTGGTGGACTGTCACTCCCATGATTATGTTATCACACACACGTGCACAACATTGCCCTGGACCACCTGCAGGCGGGAGCTTGAAACACACTGAAAGTGTCATTACTGAGTTACAAGAACCTGCTTCTTTCTATTGCTTTGGTCTCAAGCAAAGACCGATTGTTGGGTCAAAATAAGAGACACAAAACAATCTCAACAAGGAAAGACAAAGCACGAGGACTCATTCTTCTCAATTTCAAAACTTACAATAAAGCGACAGTAATGAAAACAGTGTGGTGCTGACACAAGGACAGTCATACAGACCAAGGGAATGAAATTGACATTTCAGGAAGGCACCTATGAATCTATGGTCAACTGGTTTTCAGCAATAAGGCCAATAGCATCCAATTGGGAGAGAATAGTCTTTACAACAAATAGTGCTGGACGAACTGAATAATCACATGAGGAAAAATAAAGTTAGGCCCCTATATCATACCGTATACAAAACTGAACAGGGGTAAATCTTCATGGTGTTGGATTTAACAAAAATTTTTTGAATATGATAACAAAAGCACGAACAACAACAACAAAAAAAGAAAAACATTGGAATTCATCAAAATTAAAAACATTTGTGTTTCAAAGGACATCATCAGAAAGTAAAAAGACAATCTACAGGATGGAAGAAAATATATAAAAACTATATCTCTGATAAGGGACTTATACCAGAATTTGTAAAGAACACTTACAACTTAATAATAAACATACATCTCAATTTTTTTAAATGAACAAAAGATCTGAGAGACTTTTCTCCAAGAAAGATATACAAATGACCATTAATCACAGGAAAAGATGGCTTGACATCATTTAGTCATCAGGGAATCCAAATCCAAATCAGAGTAAGATGCCACTTTATATCCTTGAGAGTGGCTAGAACACAAAAAACAGGTAGTAATGTTGTTGGAAATGATGTGGAGAGATCACAACTCTCGCACACTGTTCCTGGGAACATAAAATGGCACTATCACTCTGGGAAAAAGCCTTGCAGCTGTACAAAAAGTTAAACATTGATAACCCAGGAATTCCACTCTTGGGTATATACCCAAGAGAAGTGATAATGTATTTCCACTCAAAAACTTGTACACAGATGCTCATAGCAGCATTATTCGTGATAGCCATCAGGTGGAAACAATCTAAGTCTCATCAATCAATGAACCAAATATTGTATATGGATATACTGGAATATTATTTGACCATAATAAGGAATGAAGTACTGATACGTGCTACAATATAGAAGAATCTTGAACACATGCTAAGGAAAAGAAGCCAGTCACCATAGGTCACATATTATATGACTCCATTCATACAAAATATCCAGGACAGGAAAATAGAGAGAGAGAAAATAGATTAGCGGTTGCCTAAGTCTAGGAGAAGTGATGGGACAAAAGGGAAGTCATAGCTAAAGGTTATACAGTTTCTTTTTGTGATGTTTTAAAATTGACTCTGGTCAATTGCACACATCTGTGAATATACTCAGACTCATTCAACTATACACTTTAAACACGTGAATGTATGGTATGTAAATTATATCTTGATAAAGCTCTTTAAAATGAGATACAATCGCCAAAATACATACACCTTTTTATATTAAAAGTATAAGTGAAGAACATCAAGACACATCCTGAGACACTGCTGTGTCATTATCTTGGCACAATTGACTTCTGTTATTATACAGGAAGTATATTGAGCACAGGAAAGAAATCTGACTTGAGGATAATAAAATGAAATAATGATAGGTCACTTAAGGTTCTTGTTACAATATTCCTCAAACCCAGCTCAGGTAGTTGGTGACCATTTTCAGGATGAACAGGGTGACACAATGCCTGAGTTATACATAATTGGCAGAAAGATATGGTCATCATATTTGAGATGGAGCTAAGATCATTTGAGCTATCTTGAGCAGCTGTAGTATAAATCCTGACAGTCGGCTTTTCTATTTGTAGTACAAGTACATAAATTATGCTTCGATCGCTACTAGGCATCCACTCCCCAGACATCTACTTCAAAGATGGCTATTTCCACACGATCAGCCACAGAACTAGGCTAACAGCCAGCCAGCTGATGCCCACCCTTCCCCAAACTCCCGTGTTTCAGAGATGAGTAACTGACCATTGGGCCACTGGCTTTTCTCTCTTCCTGCACTTTAAATTTTCGCTCTTATTTTTTAAATTCATCAATGAAGATTGAGCCCATGAAACTCTGGGACCCTACCCTCAACCCTAATAAGCAGAAGCCCAAGCTTTCTCTCTCTCTCTCTCTCTCTCTCTTTCTCTCTCTCTCTGTCTCTCTCTCCCTCTCACCATGACCTCTCTGTGCGGCCCCAGCTGTGCTATGTAATTTTCAGGGCCTGTGAGTAATAAACCTCTTTTCCACTCCCAAAGTTTTCTGGTGGTTATTGCTGAGGGCATCTTGCAATCATAAAAAGAACCACAAGGGTCAGTCTAACCACAAGAGTATCCATTCACAATCAGGAAACCTTTTCTCCCCTGTGTGATATTCATATACACTTAATGTGTTGTCTTGGCCAAAACCTTTCACTTGTTCTCAAGGCAGTCATGGATTGCATTGACATTTACTATTATTTTCCCAGTCATTAGGGGAAACATGCAAATCTAAGAAATGAAAGAAAGGAACTAGCATGGCCTACATGGTGACATAACTAAGGTGTTTCTACTCTTATAAGACCATTTCAAGACTATTTTAATCAATAATATTTTACTTCCATGGTTATCTCTGCTAATTTGTGTGAAGTCTGTTCATTAATGAGGCCACTCAGAACTGGTTATTTATTAATACAACTCCAAAGCATTCTACCATTCTCACTGTTATTTGATATTGCGTGGCCGAGCATTACTATAACATCTTAAGATGAAGAGCTGTCCTGGCTAGTGTAGCTCAGTAGATTGAGCATCGACCTGTGAACTAAAGGGTTGCCAGTTGGATTCCCCAGTCAGGGCACATGCCTGGGTTGCAGGCCAGGTCCCCAGTAGGGGGTTCATGAGAAGCAACTACACATTGATGTTTCTCTTCCTCCCTTTCTCCCTCCCTTCCCCTCTGTCTAAAAATAAAATAAATAAGATCTTTAAAAAAAAAAAAAGATGAAGGGTTGGTGGTTAAGAAAGAAAAACTTTCTTTACAGAAACATTCCACCATAGGTTTGGGAGCCTATACTATTTGATAGTCCAAATAGTAACATGATGTAGACAATTTCATGCCACAGTCATCATTTCTCTAGCAGGTCTGAAGAGGCTCAGCAATGACCATCTTGTTGAAAATAACAAAGATATATGAAAAATCCAGGGTAGTTTGAAGGTATTTTTGTTTTTGTTGTTTTGAGCATTTACATTATGTTTGGGACACACTTTTGTAGAGTGAACACCAGCAGTGTTGTGCTGAAGTTTTATATGGTTATTCCTAAATCTTTCCATGAATTAATTGTTCACTCTACTCTTATTTCAATCAAGTAAGTTGTTCTTGAAGAATTGGAAAATTCTAAATAGAACTTTTTTGATATTGACATCCTTCTCCGTAAGTAACATCAGTTATAAATATGTCTGGTAACAACTGTCGTGTTGCTGTTGAGAAGCCAAGACAATAACAGGTTCTGACAGGATCTTTTCTCCAAGAATAAATTACACAATGACTATAGGCACTGCTCTGTCCACTGAGCACTTTAAGCCTCCATAAAGCTCACCTTTACTTAAGAACTGGTGCAAAAGAGTACCCTTAGGGGCCACCAGTTGTCAAAATTGAGTGAGAAATATTTTGCTTGATTCAATGCTCTTGCTCTTCTTTTGTTTATATAAAACAACTGATCAATGACAGCGGGTAGACGCCTGATCTTATCCTGTAAATGCTCAAGTTCCTGGGGAAGCTTGTTGACAGCTTTGTCTGGGTGACTTTACTTAGCCTGGGAATTCTCTGATGAGTGGCAGGAATCATCTTCTTTTCTTTGGAGTTTGAGCATATTGCTTCCTTGTCCCTGAGCACTCTGGGCTGTTTATGAGCAGTCATGTGACACTCTCTTCCTTTCCAGCTTCATTGAGGTATCATTGATATGTAACATTGTGTTAAATTTAAGGTGTGCAATGTTTGAGTTGATACACTTATGTATTGCAAAATGATTACCACTGTAGCATTAGCTAACACCTCCATCATGTCACATAATTAACATTTTTATGGTGGTAAGAACATTTAAGATTTACTCTCCTAGCGACTTGGAAGTGTATACTACAGTTTTATTACCTATAGTCACTGTGCTAAAGAGAAGTGTGCTTTCAACGACAGTCCAGTATAGACACAACAGGTACTTTGCTCCAGCACTGTTATTGACTGAATGTTCGTGTCCCCTCAAAATTCATATGTTGAAATCCTAATCCTCAATGTGATAGTATTAAGTGGTAAGGCCTTTGGAAGGTAATTAGGTTGTGAGGATAGAACCCTCATTAATGGGATTAGTGCCATTATAAGAAGAGACATAAAAGAGTCCTCTATAAACCAGACAGAGGCTCTGGCCAGACATTGGATCTGTCTAAACCTTGATCTTGGATGTTACAGCCTCTAAAAATGTAAGAAATAAATACTTTTTTAAACCAACCAGTCTATGGCATTTATGTTATAACAGCCAGAATGGACTAAGACAAGCGCCTTTCTAAATTGCGTAGCACTCAGACACAAACTTTTAAAAGGAGAAAGATCATTTGTTAATCTTTAATAATGTTAATGTAATATTTCTTCGGTTAATGGTGGCTATATTTCATGGCAGAAAGCTAAGCTGCAGTTAGAAAACCTTTGAGCCTTGCAAACAAGTTTGGGAAATCCGAGAATTGGAATAAAATAAGCAGTAATTTTAAAGTATGTTTGTCAAAAGCTTACTCTCGAATTTCAGTTTCTGCTCCTGTCTATTGTTTGCGGTGTTGCTAAATGCCATTTTCACTTGCCAGTACTATTCTTTCAGCTTTAAAAAATGCCCAGTTCCCCAAATATGATGCTTCAAAAAAAGACTCATTTTGGTGAAATTTTAGAAATACAATTTTAGAAATACAAATAATTTTTAAACTGGGAGGATCCATTAAAAAATCAACTAGTCTAACTGTTTTATTTTAAATGCACAGAAACTGATTCCTAAGACTTTGATAGATGTAGCCGATGTCTCCTAACTTTTTAGAAGCAGAGGTTGGTCTTTCTTCTAAATTGTCCATTCTGGGAAGCAGCATAGAACTTCACTGCCAGCCTAGAGATAATTCCTGGGAGGAAACGTGGAAAATAAAATGAATTGCTTTTGCAAGCAGATTTTTGAATAATTTTCCCTGTTTTTAATTTCTTTTACTGTTATAATGTGTTGTTACAATAAACAAAAACATGGAAAAATAAAAATGAAACAAATTGCAAACAATTACACTTACCACTTCTTCGTGAAAGATAACATATTTAACATATGTTTCTGTAGATTACAGTAGCCTAGAGGAAAACCAGTTTTGAAATAAGAGTTACAAGGAAGTATTTTTCTGACTCAGGCCTTGCCCACAGGATTGTAAGAAATTCAGCCTCCCTTAAATTTTTCCCAACCAGTTCAGAAAGCCTTTATCCAGTGTGTTTCCCACAAGCACATATTCTCATTCCTGTAGCTCCCATGTGAGGCCAACCAGTTCTTATTCCCCAGGCTCTGCTGTGTTTTCTTTCGGTCAGGTATTCAGACACCCTTTGCCTTCTACCAAGAGACAAATTTGGGAATCAAAAGGAATCAACGGAGATGGTGCCACAGATCGTGGATGGCTGTGTCTAGATTTTTCTCTGCTAATGCAGTGGCTCTTGTTAATGATGAAAACAGTCATGTCAGGGAGTACTGGCTTTTGGCCCAGAACACCTTGAAATATTTCCTGAGGAGTGGGGTCCATGCCCTGGCAGTGGGAAGGCTTCGCCTTATGTGATTTCAGATTAAGCACTCTTTAGGAGAAAGAAGATGTTGAACAGCAGTATGTTTGCTTGTACATCAGGAGGGTTCAACTGACCTTATTCTGTGTTGTCAGTCAGATCAAAATGGGTGTAGAGAATCCACCTCCTCTTCCATTGTAGGGGTGAGAGACCATGTCTGCTTCTCTAGGACCAATAATGAGGAAATACCCAAGCTACCTCCTGAAGAATAAGTTTTAAAACCTCATGTTGGGGCAGCAGGCCAGGACTCCTTTTGCAGGTAGTTCTAGTGGGGTTTTGAGGGAGTGGGTTGGGTCCTGAGACTGAGAGCATCAGTGGTTTTGAAGTGGAAAGTAGAAGGATGAGAGGGACCGAAGGGAGAGACGGACATTGGGAGTGAGAGAAGTTTCCTCAGAAACACACTCTGAAGACACACTGTGAGACTGTCCCCCTCCTTGCAGGAACCAAGGTCATTCCATGAGGTTCCTAGTTCTTGTCTTCCCATCTGGCACTATTTCTGGTGGCTTTCCAGGTCCTTCAGGAAAGTAAGAGCTTTACCACCATCTGGATCAGTGTGTGTGAAGGTTGGAAAGACGGTGTGGTGGTATTTGGAAGGAACCCAACACCTGTTCTCTGATTGCCCGGATGGGGAAGAGGGAGGGAGAAACTGAGGGTAAAAGGGCCCTTCCCTTGTGAAATAGACCATGGAAGGAGGAAGGGACTGCCGAGGAGCACACAGTTTCCCTGGCCTTTCCCCTCACGCTGCCCAGTCCTCAGCAGCAACCATTCAAATCCGTGTCCATGAGAATGGCGTCCCCTGGAGGCATGGCATGTGGATTTGTATTGCCCTGTAACTGATGACCACGAATTTAGCAGTTTAAAACAATACGAATTTTTATATTACAGCTCTGCAGACCAGAAGTTCAAAATCATTTTAATAGGCTAAACTCAAGGTGTCAGCAAGCCTGCATTGTTTCCGAAGGCTGCAGGGGAGAATGCTTTTCTAGCTTCTCAGAGCTGCCTGCATTCCTTGACTCTATGCTACTTCTTTCATCTTCAAAGCCAGCAGCATAACATCTTCTCTCTGATCTCTGCTTTCCCCTCTATATCTTCTCACTCTCGCTCTTATCTTCCTATCTCTTTCTTATAAGGACCTGTGTGATTGCATTGGACCCATCCAAATAATTCAGGATAATCACATCATCTCAAGATTCTTAGTTTAATCACTTCCACAAAGTCCCTTTTACCATGTAAAGTGACCCATTCAGATTCAGGGAATTTGGAAGTGGGCATCTTTGGAGGGGGGCCTTATTCAGTATACCATGCTCTCTGCAGACACATGTGGAGGTCCTGGATAGGGACCCCCTCCAACCACGTTGGGACAGATGGGCACTAGGTTGGCTCTAGGCTGGGCCATTATGACATTGCTTCTCATGTATGGGCCTCCCAGCCTCTTGCCCCCTAGTGTCTATGCCCACTGAACTTAAGGCTATATTGCACTCCTGTCCATTTTGTCTGATTATTATCGCATGGACCCCAGAACAATATACCTTCTGCTTTTTCACAAAAAAAGTCTGAGTAGTATAGACAAATTGCCCTCTTTCTCCACTCACTAATCAATTCTTAACAGACAAATTTTATACTCCTGTTACTTTATCTTTGCCTAGGATGACTTTTTCTTCTGTATCTCTTTCATGTGCAAAGGCAGCCCTTTCAGGTCAATCCCACCAAATGTTTCAGAAAGCCCATATGTATCTGAATCCTCAGGGTGAATACACAATAGATCTTTGTGACAAAATCCTACTGCTATCATGGATCAAGCTAAAATTTCTCAGGCTGAAAATATATACCAATACGGCAACCTGTGGATATTATTTTCAATAAAGTAACTAATCATTTTTAGGGGCAAGTCTGAAACAAAACCTACTTGATATCAATTGAAATAAATTAACTATGCAATCTGGAAAATTTACATTTGGCATTAGGCAAATAAAGTTTTTCTTCAATAACATTAAAAAATATAGATTCTGTAAAAAATTGATCACTGAAAGATAAATAGAAAGCAGACTTGTCAAGAGCAGACCAGCACCAATACTGATCTGACTACTAATAAATAGTAATAAGATCCTCCTAATGCTGTGCTCCAGCCTCACAGCCCTGTTGGCTCCCGCACAAACCAGGAGTAATAAGTGGCAGCCACATCCATCCTGCTTCACAGGCCAGTTCTTGATTCTCCAGGGTTAGAATGAAGTAGCTGAATAGGCATTAACTTGTAGTGCTATTTTTAAAAACAACATAATATAAAACTGTCAGGAGGGTGCACAATTGGTACATCAATTTCAAGTCTGGACCCATCAGGACACGCACACACACACACACACACACACACACACACAGTGTCCTTGTAGTGCCCAGGGAATCCTGGTTTTGCAAAGAGGGCAAATCTAGCAGAGACTGGAGACACACACACAAAAAACTCACAGTAGAGAAAAGCTAAAGGCTGTTGCTCAACTATCTGGGATGACAAACAAAAGACTGTAAGATAGCTCTGATTAGTAACAGCAACCAGTGGTCCTTAGCACCAGTTCAGTGGCAACAGGACTCCCCAATTTTTGGTGGGCAAAGTAGGAAATTTTATTCACTGCAAAATAGCTCAAGAGTAGTACAGCACAGCTGTGAGGCAGCCCTGGGGCCGGCACCCTCCCAGCTAGACAGCTCTGCTCTGCCCTGCCCCGTGGTATGGTATTCTGCTCTGCACAGGCCTGCTTTGCACTGAGTTGGTCTGCTCTGCCCTGGTAAGATAGTTTCAGTGTTTCAGCTCAACCAGGGAGACGCAGTCTTCGGTTTTCAGTAGAGAGGGACAGAGCACCCCCAGAGCCAGAGGGAAGCTGGCTTATATGTGCAGGAGTCCCCACACTTGGACCCTGATCTGGCCTCATGCAAATGAGGACATCAAATCCTCATAGTTCCATTGTTCCAAAGGCACTGTCCTGATTGATCAGAATAGAGTTGCTCTGATTGGCTGCAGCTGTGCAGCTCCAACTGAATGGGGAAAGCTTAGTCCTATTGGTTGAAATAGCATTCCAGAAACTTCTTTATAAGGGTTGGCTCGGGGGGCAGAAACACAGTACAGGCAGGCAGTCCACTGCAGGCTTCTCCATGAAGTACAGTTTGCGTGAGAAGCCCCTGGGCAGGAACAGCTCCTAGGCTCTGTTCTGTAAAAGTGGAGGCCAGTTCGCCACCAGCAGCCCTTCTTAGTAAATGTCTTTTGTTTCCCCTCAGGGTACACAGTAATAAGTGAGGGCCAAATTAAGAAAAGGCCTTCTCCATGAAAACCATGTCTGAGAGACAAAAAGAATTTGAGTCACTCAAAAGAGAATGGGAACTACACCAGAACTACTATCCTTTCATCTTTCACATGAGGGAACCGAGGCTGGTATCATAAAGCTTAGTATATCTTTTCATGTCACCCACACGTAACAAGTTCTCATACTAAAGGAGGGTGAGGGTTTTCATAACACAAGGAACACAAGTAGCTACATTATCTCTGAAGAGAAATTCAGTATACTTCCTTTCAAATATTCACTCCATTAGCTCTGAGCTCCATTCACAAAAGTCAGCAAAGCGGTAATCGCAAATCTTCAGTCAATTCAATACATCCAAGCACATAAGGCTTTCTCTGGGTATTATGATAAAAGGATAACTGGATCAGGTGAACGTTGTTCATCATGTGAAAGTTGTTCATCTAGTAGAATCTTAGTTCTTGTGCCCAACGTGGAGAAAATCATGGAAGTAGCATCATCTGTCACAGAATTCGGCCTCAAGGATACTGATAGTTCTCTTTTGGCTGCATCAGGTACCTCCCCTCTAGATACGCAGGACAGCCCTGAGGTGACCGGGGGGCGAGGGGGCGGGTCCGGAGCTGCACTAATTTGCTTGGTAAAATGAAGGGAGAAGAGCTTGCTGGAATCCCTCAAAGGTTGGGATCTAGGAAAATGAAGAGAAAGGGAAAATGTGAGGGGAATTTGGAATGAATAAGATGGTAATACGAAACCTCTCCTTAGACAGGATCTGCTACATATTTAAATGCTAGGTGTGAGCACTTTTATTGGGGTGAAAGGGATCGCGGAAAATGAGTAATGTTCCACATTCGAGTCAGCATGGAGCAGAGCAATAAGAGAAATGCTGGGAGGTGAGAACGAGAACTTGGTCAGAGCCAAAGGTGACCAGGAGAACACGAGCCCCCTGGGAAGTACAAATTTAGGGAGGCTTTGGACTTCCCACCACGTGTGGGTTAGAGCCAGTTTGCATTTTCTTCATTTCAAGAGACTGGATGGCCTCAATGGACATCTTAATTACATTCATTTCAGGAAAGTCAGTTTCTGTTTTTGAAAGAAAGCATGTTTTATAAACCTCATGAAGCAAAAGTGAGTTACGAATCCACTGCACTGTGTCATCTTGAGCTGGGGAAGAATAGGAAGTACGCCTATTCTTCATACTTGCTGAAGTATACCAAGGACAATTATGAGGTCAAAACATGGAAAGAACATGGGCGTGGCAGCAGAAAGGAAAACAGAGCAGTGGGCATAAGATAGGAGAAGGACAGGCAATGCCAGAATGAGGTAAAGAAGGTGGCAGATAAGGGACACCACGACGTTCCCCACGACAGCGGTAACAGAATGCAAGGGTTTGCTCTGGACGGCAATAAAATAACAGAAAAGGAGGCAAAGTTGTTGGGGGTTCTCCATAGCCACATTGACAAATTTTGAAGGAGGGGAAACTCTAAGATTTAAAAATCATCCTGAAAACTCAGCTTAGTTTTGGCCATCATTTTGGTCAATTGTGGCAATTCAAGTTTGTTGATCTTTCTAAATATTACAATATGTGGCAAAGTGAAAGATTTTCAGACAGATTGAGTTACTTTTATACTGAGTAACATGGGAAATCTATCAGTGAAGGCAGTAAATTTCAGACTACTGAATGAAAGACAATTAATAACATCTCTAGCATATGAACAAAGTTAGCCAATATATTACAGTAGGTCTTAAGAAATTGGCCAGAAACATTCCAGCTCACTATTTGGGGAAAGAAAATCTCCCCCATTCCAAGCCACACTAAATCAACAATAAAAACTCATTTTAAAAACCCTCCTTTTAAATGGAAGTAAAGTTACAGCCAGGAGGATCTATTTTAATGATCTATTTTGGATAGGCATTCAAGTAAACCTTAATATGTTCTCTTGATGAATAATCTCCTTAATATTATAATATGTACTTTTCTGTATTCCTAACAGTAGTCCTTGTTTGGAAATCTACCTTGTGTGATATTAATACAGTCACTCCAACTTTCTTTGGATTAGTGGTTGCCTGGGATCTTTTTTCCCATTCTTTTATTTTAAAATGAAATAGCTTTATTGAAGAATTTATACACAAAACATTCACCAGTTTTAAGAGTATTAATTTGAAGAGCTTTGACTGCAGAGAGCCATTAACTCCTACCATGGTGATGAGATAGAACATAACTGTCACCCCATCAGATTCCTTCATGCCCCATTCAGTCAGTAACCCCAAGCCCCCTTACCCATAAACCCTGTCAACCACTGATTTGTTCTCTATCCCTACAGTTTTGTCTTTTCTTAGGGTTTCATGCTGAAGGAGCCTTACAGTACATAGTCCTTTGTGTCTGGCATCCTTCACTTAGCACAACACCTTTGAAATCCATCTGTGTGGATGAAGTCTTATAGGGGTCAGTGGCTTGTTCCCTTTTACGACTGAGTTGTACGCTTTTGTAAAGTTAAAAACCACTTGTTTTTCTGGTCATCCACTGATGGAGACTTAGGATGTTTCTAGTTTAAGATCATTATGAATAAAGCTGCTATGAACACTTCAGCATAAGTTTTTGTACAGATACATTTCCCAGGGTACATGCTTAGGAATGGAAATGCTAGGTCATATAGTAGGTGTATATTTAACCTTTCAAGAAATTGCCAAACTGTTTTTCAAAGTAGCTGAACCATTGTACATTCCCACCAGCAACGTGTAAGAAAGAGCTCCACTTGTTCCACATCCTTGCCAACACTAATTCCCTTTAAGTTTTGCAACTCTTGTGTTTTCGCCATTATTCCTTCTGATTTTAACTGATCTAGTGGGTCTGTAGTGGTGCCTCATTCTTGTTTTAATGGACGTTCTTCTAATATTAATGATGTTGAGCATCATTTTATGTGCTTATTTACTATTTGCTTATATTCATTTTAAGTATATTCAAATTTTTTCACTTTTTAACTGAGTTATAAAACTTCATATATTTGTATTACAAGTCCAGGAATATATTTTGCAAATATTTTATCCCAAATCCTGACTTGACTTCATTTTCTTTACAAGTTTTTGGAGAGCAAATGTTTTTTATTATAACAAAATCTAATTAAAATATTTTTTCTTTTATAGTCTGTGTTGTTTTTGTCCCACTTAAAAATATTTGCCTAAAGTGAGGTCTCTAAATTTTCTTATAGATTTTCTTATAGGATTTTAATAGTTTTCACTCCTACATTTAGGTCTGTGATCCATTCGAAATGAAGTATATGGTATGTGCTAAAATTTTAATTTTTATTTGCATATGGATACTGATATTTCCAGTATCATTTCTGCAAGGCTGTATTCTGTTCCATTGATCCAGGTGTCTGTCTTAGGCCAATATCCCATTGCTTTATTCTGCATTGATCAAAGACCCTGGAATTATCAAAACAATTTTTAAAAAGAAGAACAAATTTGGAGGGTTATACCACATGAACTCAAGTCTTGTTATAAACTACAGAATAAAGCAATGAGATATTGGTGTAAGGCAGACACCTATATCAGTAGAATAGAATACAGACTTGCAGAAATGAACTGGAAAGTATACCTTCCTCTTCTATTTTCTGGAGGAATTTATGCAGTCACTCTTGTTTGTTTCTTAAATGTTTACTACACAGTAAAGCTATCTGCTCCAGGACTTTTTATTCGTAGGAAGGGTTTTACTATGCAGATTACTTCATGGGTTAGACTTAGTAGTCTGTGTTTTTTAAAGAGTATCTCCAACTTGTCGAAACTGTCATATTTGTTAGTTTTTAGAGGTTTTGATAAAATTCTCTTATTGGTCTTGCAATGTTTCTAGGATCTGTGGTTACATCCTTCCTTTATTCTTGGTTTTGGTAATTTGGCTCTTTATCCCAGTTTTTTGATCAACCTGGCTAGAACTTTATAAATTTCATTGATGTTCTTCATAGGATTAACTTCTGATTTCATTGATTTTCTCTATTATATTCTGCTTTCTAGTCCATTGATTTCTGCTTGTATCTCTATTATTTTCCTCCCCTAACTTTTAGTTTAACTACTGATCTCTTTTTTAGTTCCTTTACAGTGGAGTCGAAGAACAGCGGTGTTAGAACTTCTCTGAATTTTACTCCACATATTTCTCTCAAAGCACTGCATTAGCTGCATCTTACAAATTTTGATGAGTTGTCTTATTTTCAATTTAAAATATTTTCTAACCACTTGTTTCATTTTCATTTTTTGACCCATGAGTTACTTTGAAGAATGTGTTTCTTTTTTTTAAATTTATTATTCAGTTACAATTGATATACAATATTATATTAACTTCAGATATACAACATAGTGATTAGACATTTATATACCTTATGAAATGATAGATTTTTTAATATTTTGACATTTTCTAGATATCCATTTGTTGATGTTTAGCTTAATATTATTGTGGCCAGAACACATACTTATTATAATTACAATATTTTTAAATTTGATGAAGTTTGTTTTATGGCCTAACAAGGTGGTCCAACCTTTTGGTGTCTCTGTGCCACACTGGAAGTAGAAGAGTTGTTTTGGGCCACACATTAAATACATTGTGACACATAATCTCACACATACACACACACACGCACACACACAATCTCATAATGTTTTAAGTAAATTTACGGTTTTGTGTTGGACCACTGAAACAGCTATCCAGGGCTACGTGCATCCTGTGGGCTGCTGGTTGTACACCCCCGCCTAGAATGTAGTCCAGCTTTGTGAATCTTCTGTGTACATGAAAATAATGTATTTTTTTTTTGGTAAAGTGTTTTATAAATGTCAACAGGTCAAGTTAAGGTCACATAAATGCACTTATTAATTTTCTGCCTACTTGTATTAATTATTGAGAGTAATGTTGAAGCCTACAACTATAACTTTGGATTTTTCTATTGTTTTCTTTTTGTTTTATTTGTTTTTGTTTCATATATCATATATCTCTTGTTTTGTTTCATATATCTCTTGAAGCTCTGTTATAAACTCTATTTATAGTTAAGATTATTATGTTTTCAATACACTGATTTTTTTTAAGGAAATGTCTCTCTTTATCCTCGATCATATTCTTTGTTCTTAAATTTACTTCGATATTAACAAAACATCTCCCTCTTCCTTTTGATTGGGGTTTTCATGATATATCTTTTTCTCTCCTTTTAATTTGGGCTACCTGTGTCTTTAGATATAAAGGTAGTTTCTAAAAGTCAAATCTGGAATTCTCTCCCTTTTAATTGGAATATTTGGTCCATTTGCATTTGAGATGATCGATAGGATTGTGACTAAGTCCACCATCTTGCTATTTATTTTATATTTGTCCCATCTTCTTGTTCACCCCTTTTTCCTCCATTTCTTGATTTATTTTAAGTGTGTGTGTGTGTGTGTGTGTGTGTATAAAAAGATTTTTTTAACTTAGTTTTCGAGAAAGGGGAAGGGAAGGAGAAAGAGAGGGAGAGAAACATCAATGTGTGGTTGCCTCTTGTGCACATGCCTGCAACCCAGGCATGTGCCCTTGACTGGGCATCCAACATATGACTCTTTGGTTTGCAACCCAGAGCTCAGTCCACTGAGCCACACCAGCCAGGGTTAATTGTGTATTTTTAATGATTACATTTGACCTCCACTACTGGCTTTTTATATACAATTCATTGTTCATTTTTTGTGATGCTCTAAGGTTTACAATATATATCTTTAACATACCACATTTTTGCCTTCAAGTGCTATATCACTATATATTGAGTAAGCCTTGCAACATTATTCTTTTATTTCTCCCTCTGACCCTTTGTGATAATTTTGTCATGTATTTTATTTCTGCATATGTGATGAACCACACAAAGCATTCTTTATTTTTGTTTCAAAATGTTTTATTCTAAAAAGACTAAACTGAGAAAAATGTTTTAGATTTGGCCACTTACTTGCAGTCTGTAAGTCTCTTCATTCCTGTGTGGAGACTCAGATTTCGCTTTCTTTTAATCATTTCTTCGTAAAGCTTCCTTGACAATTCTTACAGTACAGGGTTGATGACAATAATGTCTCTAATTTTGGTTTCTCTACAAAAGTTTTCATTTTGCCTTTATTTATGGAGGATAGTTTTGCTAAGTGCAGCATTTTGAGATGACTTTTCCCTGACTCTGTCCTTTAGAGATATTGGTCCGTTGTGTCCTGGGTTGCATTTTCCCTGACAAGGAGTATGCGCTCATTCTTATCTCTGTTCCTCTGTTTTTCATGTTTTATTTTCCTCTCTGGCTACTTTTAAAATGGTCTCTTATTCACTTACTTCCAAAAAATTAATTACGGTATAATTAGAGGGTTTTATTTATGTTTTCTTTCTTAGGAGTTTGTTGGGATGCTTGAATTTGTGCATTTATAACTTTTAACAGATTTGTAAAACTTTGGCCATTTTTTCCTTAATTTTTTTCTGTTTTTCCTTCTCTCCTGGAATTCAATTATACATTTATTAAACTGTTTGCAATTGTGCTTCACTGCTTTACTGTTAATAATTTTGATGTTTCTTTTCTCTCTATACTTTGAATGCTTCTATTGTTATGTCTGCAAAGTAACTATTTTTTTTAAATTTGTTACCTACTTCATCTCATTTTATCTATGTAATACTTATTTTAGAGATTACATTTTCAATGTGTAAGTTCTCTTTTGTTTTTGTAAATTTTTTACATTTCTGTCTGCACTCACAATCATGGCTATTCTCTATCTTCTGAACATTTGTAGCATATTTACAATAGTTGTGTCAATGTTCTTGTTGGCTGGCTCTATTATCTCAGTCATCTCTGGGTCTGTTTCTATTGCATTATTTTTTATGGTTACAGGCTTTACTTCCCTGTTTTCTCTCATGCCTAATAATTTTTTTGGGTGTTGGGTATCACAAAGTTAACAATTTCATTTTGATTGCTAATGTTTAATGTAGCTTCGAATTGTTTCTAGTTTACACATTATTATTTGGAATCAGAATGATCCTTTTCAGGCATGCATTTATATTTTGTTATAGCATGTCAGAGCACCCTGTATTTTAAGACTAGTTTAATCTCACTACTAAAAGGATAACTTTTTGTGGACTCTACCTGATGAATAATTTCTTACAGGGATTTTCTACTCTGGAGGGTGGGCCCATGAATTATTCTCAGTTCTTTGTGAACTCTGGGAATTTTTCTGCCTGTACTTTTTCTGTGGGTTCTTCCCACCACACTTGGGAAATACTTGCTTATGGATGGAGATCAATACTCAGTGAAATACTTAAGTATCACTTCCATAAATACCTAGACCTATCTTTATGGTGATCCCTCCTCTCCGGCATTCTTTCCTGAAGATTCCAATGACCTCCTTCCCCATGAAAGGGACAAAGCCTTCAAACTGAGTTTGTGAAACTCAGCAAAGACATTTGGCTCTGATTGGGTTCCTCCTCTTTTCACCACAGCCTAGAATTGCATCCAGATAGTAAGCTGGTGCCATCATAAGGAATGCCTCGTTTGTTTTTATTTTCTCAGGAATCACAGTGCTGTACTGCTTATTGTCCAATGCCTGAAAACCATTGTTTCATGTATTCTGTCCGCTTTTTTAGTTGTTCAAAGAAAAGCCATCATTCTCTCATGAGGAGAATCAGAAGCAGCATCTCCTCATAAAGCGCTTTGATAAAGGCCATGGGGATCCTTGACTTTTTTTATCTCAAATGTGAAGAAAAGTCACTGTACGGTATTGAGAAGGAACATGGCATAACCAACGCAAAAGGAGGACAACTTTCTAGGACTTTCCTGGTAACCATCATTTCAGAGGAAGTAGAGCTTGGCATCAGTCCCAGAGAGGGAGCTTTGATGCAGAAAGGAAAAAAACTGTATTCGGCATTAGAATGTGAAAGTGAGTGAGTTCTGGTTTTGCCAGCTACTAATTGTATTACTTTAGAAACTTTCATGAAATAGTTACTTAACAGGTGACACTGGTCAATGATTCTTGTTTCTTTACTGCAAAATGGTGGTGAAACCATCCCTTTTATAGGGTTTTTGGAACCCTACAGTCACAATATTAAATTATTTTTTATACTCTTTATCCTCTTACTTCCCTTCATGAAAAATGAGTTTTTGTAGTTTATCCTTCCACAAATATGAAGTATTTTCCCTATTTTTCCTGCTAAGTAAAACTGGAAAACTCTGGACATTAAATATAAAACAAACATAGTATTACTTTGAAAGTTAGAGAAAAAGCGGTCATCAAGCTAGGACCTGAGAATCCAAGGAACAACGTAGAGGTGAATTCCCTGAGTTTTCTTGTTATCTTAAATATCTGCTTGGAAGGAAAGAAGCCAGCAACCTGGAAATACCAAAAGATGCAAACAAAAATAGCCCCAACAAAATTCCACTCTTTCTAGCCAAAAGTCCAGGAAGTGGAAAGATTCTCACCAACAAAAACTGAGTAGAGAGCCCGAATTCCATTTTCACCATGCCATTATGAAATGCCCAAACTCCTGCTGGGGTGGTATCAGAGAAGGCTGAGTAGGACCTGGATTTTATGCAACTGAGCAGCAATGAGAAGCCCTCCACCAACCGAGCCCACTGATGTCAGAGGAGGGTGAGTGGGGAGTCAGAACTTTCACTTCTGCTCAGCAGAAACAAGGCCACCCACTGGTATCACTGGGAGACAGGTGTGGAGCAAAAATGAGGTATTTCTATCCTCCAGCCAGGTTAGGATGTTTAGCTGGGCATGGAAATTCCCACAGTGCCCAACACTAACAAGGATCACCTCTTTCAGCATCAAAGCAGGCTGAGAAGGGAACCTTGAAGTAATAAGTCACTCTCCCTTACATTTCTCTTTCCAGAGTGGTGCCACATAGGAAGTTTAAATAATACAAATTCTTATAGCATAATTCTCAAAATGTCTAGGTTCAATAGAAAATTACTCATCATACCAAGAACCAGGAAGACAACAAGCTGAATTTTTTTAAAAAAGATAATACCAAAATGACAGAGATGTTAGAATTATCTGTCAAAGATTTAAAGCAGCCATCAGAAAAATGTTTCAATGAGCAATTATAAGCATGTTTGAAACAAATGAAACATAGAGATCCTAAGCCAAGATGTAGAAAATGTAAAGGAAAAACTAAATGGAAATTTTACAGCTAAAAATACAACTGAATTAAAAACTCAGTGGACAACATCAGGAGCAGAATGGAAGGAACTAAAAAAGAGGGAATATAGAACAATAGGAATTACTCAATGTATACAATATGGATAAAATACATTGAAAAATAATATGAACAAAGCATGAGAACTGTGGGACTGTGATGATTAATTTCATGAGTCAACTTTGCCAGATGACAGTATTGAAATATTTTGTCAAACCTTATTCTAGATGTTTCTGTGAAGGTATATTTTAAATAAGATTACATTTCAATCAGCAGACTTTTAGTGGAGTATGTTATTCCATAAGGTAAGTGAGCTGCATCCAATCATTTGAAGGTCTTACGCAAAAAAGAATTACCTTCCCAGATAAAGATGGTTCTGCCAGCAGATTACCTTTGGACTTGAACTGCAACTCTTCCCTGGGTCTTCACCCTTACGAGGTACTCTGCAAATTTTGCCAAACCTCCACAATTACCTGAGCCCACTCCTTAAAAATCTATCTATTATATAGATATAAATTTATTGATATAAAAATGTGTCAGTAGAACCATAGATAGGCAGATAAGAAGGCTGAAAAATTACTAAAAAAATAATGGCTGAAAAGCTTATAAATTTAGCAAAAGTTGTAAAATACAGATTGAAGAACTTTGGTAATACCCAAATAGGATAAACTCAATGAAATCCACACCAAAACATGTTATAGTCCAAGTTTTGCAATCTAAAGATAAGGAAAACATCTGAAAAGTAGTAAATAAGAAAATGATACCTTATCTACAGAGGAAAGATAATTCAAATGACAGTGGATTTTTCTGAGCAGACATCATGGAGACCAGAAAAAAGTGGCACAATATTTTTCAAAGGGAAAAACAAAATAAAACAAACAAGCAAAAAAAAAAAAAACCAAAAAAACTGTCCACCAGAAACTTACCATCCTGGCACCTTGATTTTGGACTTCCATCCTCTAAAACCATGATAGAGAAAATTTCTGTTGTTTAAACCACCAGTCTATATATTTTGTTATGGCAGAAGCTGACTAGGACTGTCAGCTTCTGCCATACCCAAAAGTTTCAAATTGGATAAAGAGTTGAGTTCACAAAGTTTCTCTCTGCATTATTTCTAACAACTGAATGTGAATCGAGAAGTATTTCAAAACAAACATTTTAATTTTAAAAAATTTATTAATATTTGAAAATTAATCTTATTTTAGAACTGCTTTTAGAATGTCTTAGTGTGCTATAAAATCAACACCTCTCATCTATTTGGTACTTTGACCTTGTTCCAGGTGTTCTTATACAATCTTTCTGTCCAGAAATTTGTTACATGCTGGGGAGCAGCTGTTGCCCTTTTAGAGATAAGAAAATTGAAACTCCTAGAGGTAAGCTGGCTTGAATATAGTTGTATAACTAATAAAAGACTGAGGCTTTGACACATACTCAGGAACTTTTTCTATTTCAACAAGCTTACTGTGGGAATCACAAGTTTGCCTAGCCATAGAAGATGAACTGCCTCTATATTATTAAGAACAAAATGAAAATCACTGGAGAATTGCATAATAACATTAGGACCAGGCTGACAATATCAGGAGCAGTATGACCCCATCTTCTGGGAAGCAGTCAAAGTTAACTTGATTGGTCCTTGACTGGAGATGCTTCTGAACAGGGTGCCTCTGAGAAAGCAAAGGAGGTGCAGATCCAAGGACCTCAAGAGCACACAAGGGTTAACTTCCAGTTAGTTATTCTAGCCCCAGCCCTCCAGATGAGGCTTTCCTGTGCACACCCTCTGAATGCAGAACTTGTAGGAAAAAAACTGTCTCCGCAGAATACGTTCAAATATAAATATGTAAGGAATGCATGGGGGAAAGTAGTGATTCTCTGTTTGCTTTTCATTAGGAATGGATTCCTGATATTCACTGTCCCAAGCAAAAAGTCAAGGCCAGTTTCTAAAACTCAACTGCCTTTTCTTTGCAGGCCTCTACCAGCTTTATAGAAAACATTATACAATGCAAAAATAATAGAGCTGGACTTTGTGTTCTCTCACTCCAGCTGCTTTCCCTGTGTTGGAAATGAAAGAGCAGGTTCTGCCTTTCACTGAAGAGCCCAGCATTTTATTTTGCATTCGAGAATTCAGAAGAGAAAGAACTGCTCCAGTCGTTGTCATTTTGTAAAAACACACAGTAAGCTAAATTTATTGTAATAAGAGCCCACTTGAATTTAGAGATCAGGGGGTGTGTGTGTGTGTGTGTGTGTGTGTGTGTGTGTGACCAACCATAGCATTTGGCTCACCGTTATTACTTTAATTTCCTTTTTCAGGATATAAACCACCAAGGTGCTTTGACAAGAGACTTATTAAATGTTGAATGGAACTAAGTTATTCACCATGTTAGTCCATCTATGAAAAGCAAAATTTATCATTCAGGTAGTGTGATGGCTCACTTGGACATTTCAGATAACAAGAGGACCCAGTAATGAGAAGATTCCCAATGTTAACTGAACATTTTACCCGATGGCAGTGTCACAAGCCACAGCCAACTATCGCTTAACTAGTAACTCTTGGGGCATCACAATTAACACAATCTTTCCCCAGATCTACTATCAAGACCTATAAATCTAATATCATCATTGCCATACTTAAGAAGGCCACTCGAATAGAGGACAGGGACTCTGCTCAGGGCATCTATATCACCTGGATCTGGCAGTTTCTTAATTCTTGGGTAATAATAATGGTTACTTTTTACTAAATTACAGTTATTCACCATGCACAGAGGTAAGTGTTACATGTGTATTATCTCATTTAATCCTCATGAAAACTGAAGAGGTGGATCAATTAACACAATGTTACAGATGAGGAAACTGAATAAACAAGTACCTGTCCCGAGACTGGACATCTGGCAAGTACAGAGATTGACTTGAATACAAGTCTATCTCTCAAAACTAATATTTTTTAAATCCAATTCAACATAATAGTTAGTCCTAAAACTCTTAAAGAGCTAAATCCTTGAGGGATCCAGAAATTATCATGTTGGAACAGTGTCAGAATATGGAATTCTGATTCTTAATCCCAAAAGATCTTAAAACCTCAAAAGTTGCTCTGACAAGCCCCTCAAGTAGCAAATAAAAAGAATTTATTATGCTAATTTAAGTATCTTTGAACAATTTTTTCAGGCTTACCTTTATTTGTTGGTGGCATTTTGTTCTTCTGGACAAACAAAATGAGGCCTGGACATTTGACTGGTCAATATTTAGTGACTTCAGAAACCCAGTGTGTTCTCGTGTCAGGAGCACAGGGTCATATAAACCAGAAGACCAGGCTTTTCATTTTGTTTTCACATTAATTTTGCAGTTATGACACGAGATAACTCTGTTTAGTAATCTGTGCTGCCATTCTCTTATAAGTCAAAAAAACACACATCCACATTGCTTTACCAGTTAAGAATGGTTTTAGATGCAAGTAACAAAATACATGAGTAACAGTAGTTAAGGGCATAAGAATAATTATTCTTTATGAAATAAAAAGTTTGGTGGTCGGAGGTCTAAGGATGGATCAGCAACTTAACAATAGTATCAAGGGCCCTTTTTAAAAATATCCATTGAACTCCATTATTTGCTGGTTTTTCTTCCTCATGTTTATTGTCTTATGGTTGCAAAGTGGCTGCTGCAGCTCCAGTATCCTATCCATACTCAACAAAAGACAAATAAGGAAGGAGCAAAATCAATAAACTCTCCCTTGCACCTGCTCTTTTCATTAAAAAGTAAGCTGTATTTCTCAGAAATCCCATACCATACTTCCCTTTATGACCTCATTATCAAAAATTAGGGCATTTGACCATCCATTCACAACTGAGAGGTCAAGAAATAAAGTGCCTGGCTTTTCAGCCCCCTCAGTGGAAGGCAGAAAGAGAGAAAATTGTTCAGAATGGCTTTTGTAGGTAACCATCCGTGTCTCCCACATTCATGACAACAAAGGATTTGTTTCATCAAACCAAACTTTCCCCCTTTGTCCCTCTCCAATCTAAATCATTTGTAATCAGTACTTTAGATAGTGTATATATCCAACCATCCTTTTAATGTAATGTTTCATACATTCGAAGTATAAAAATGCTAAGTGAATACCATAGGTGTTCAAGAAATGAATGATTTTAATAGTGGAAAATGTTCACTTGTGATCTAATGCCCAATATATTTTACATGTCATTTGAAATCACCTCTTATGTTTGTGTTCTCTTCCTGTTTCAATGAATAGTAAACTAGACATAAGCTATGTATAAATAATGCCAGAACATCTGGATGAAAAGGAAAAAAAATCAATTATCTGGTTGTTTTGTCTACATAACATCACAACATGTAGCATTGTGTAGACAAAACATCCAGATGATTGAACATTTTATTCTTCGTCAAGGCATTTTGTTGTCATGTGGACAAAAAGCATCGCCAAGTTAGGGACATACCAAAAAAAAAAAAACCCCCCACAAACAAGAGTATAGTAAAACTTGCCTGATTTGTAGAGTTCAAGTATTGTTGCTAAGTTTATTATGGGAAAGGAGGACAATTATTTGGGTACTGTGCCAAATCACTTATTAAAAATTCTAAGTTACTGGAAGAAGCTTCTTACTACAAGTTCATAGTGATCATAGTAAAAGATGGTTCAATTATAAGACACTTAATAGAAAACACACAAACCACTGTTTTATTTGACATTGTATTTATTTTACAAATAAAGCAATGCATTCACAGAACAGTGACTACCAAAACACTCCTTTATATTCTGAGGGAACAAAGATAGAAACTCATTCCAGTTGTCAAATCGTAAGTCAACTTATTAGGTCAGATGCTGTTCAAATTCAATAACTATTTATCTTTGGTGTTCCAGGTTCTGGGCTGGTCATTATTCAATTTATTCTACATTAATTCTGTGTGGTAGTTATTATTATTCCCATTTTATGAAGTGGGAATGTGGGTTTTAAGATACATGAAAATCTCCAAAATCCCACATGTTGCTTATTTCTACAAGTAACATGGTGCTATTTTTTTTAGCATGTATTATTCTGTGTAAAAAGAGGAGGGTCATAAAAGAACAAACTTCCAAAGTTTTGCTACTATGATTCCAAAAAAGCTGAAAAATGTGGCTAATGCACTATGTCACACTATTTTATTTTGTGTATTTCTCATATATATATATTCTAAATCAAATATACTTAATTGAGAACTAAACTTGGGAAAGAAGAATGTTAGTATTTGACAGGAATCTTTTATCCTTGAAGAACCTGATAGGGCAATATCCTTAAATATTGGGCCTTGCTGAGATAACAAATTAAGTTTTATGACTCACCATCCCCATTCCTTCTTAAGCAGACAGCTCCAAATTCAATACACAGAGGTCACTAGGGAAATAGCCTGTCTTCAAAGTCAGCCTTAGATAGTCTTTCATTTTTCTGGCAGTGGCTTAGCTGGATGGGATCGTAAAGGAGAACTGGGAGAACAGGGTTTGGAGCCAAATATTGTGCGATCAAGACCCAATGGTCTGGGATTTTCTAGGTCAAAAAAACTCATAAATAACATCAGTAGAGGAATGGATCTGATCAGAAAAAGAGTAGAACTTTCAACTTTGGCCATAATGGTATATTACTCACAACAGAAAAACTCATTCTTGTGATAACCCCTGAGCTTTGCAGCTACTTTGTTAAATATAGAATTTTCTGATTTATGACTGTGGTATGAGGACTGGAACAAGTCTCTTTTCTACAACAACAACAAAAAAAACCCTCACATCCAGTTCCAGACCAGGAGCTTCAAGGTGAGCACCACCATACACCTCGTGCACACATTTTCTAGTGTTAAAATTCTACATTTTTTAATATGATGTGTTTTAAAACTGTATTGGTTTCCGAAATTAGATAGTGGTAATGGTTGTGTGCCTTCGAGAAGACGCAATGGTTACTGAATGGTACACAGTAAAAGGGTGAATTTTATAGTATGTGAATTATATCTCAATTTAAAAAAAACTATACCGGACTAATTCAAATGGCTTCTTGGACATCAAACAGATCTTACAGAGCAACATTTTGGTGATTTAAATGTAAATGAAACAGGAACATATGGAGTAAATTTCTGCAAAATTGCACATGATTTCAAAAATTAAGGGGGAAATGTTCTTGGCAAAACCTAGTTTGGTTTTATCTAATCCAAAATACTTGAAAAATAAATTGAGACATTTCATAAACCAAGATACAGCTGGTTTTTCCGTGCAGTATGTATTTGTTATGTGCTGTCCTTCTCACTAAGTACATTTCCACTTATATTGGAAAGTACAGGTAGTTCAGGTACCCAGGTAAAAACCAGGAATATTATGGCATCATACAGCATAAAGCAAGGTCATGTTGTGGAAATTTTGCTACAGTCTATTAAACGCTATTTTCAAGGAAATATTCCTTACTGAAACAATTAGGGGAGAAGACCTTTCAACAGCCTCTGAGCTAAGTTGAAATCGCAGAATAACTGAAATCCCTGAGGCTCTCGTTCGGGGTCCATCCTATCTCCATTATGTGTTAACGATCTCTGGGAATATCAGTACCATTGTTACTGAAAACGCAGTCTTTTATATAGCACTATAAAACCCAGTCACAAAAAGAAGTGGTAGACATTTACCCATATGTCAAATTTTTGAGATTGTCACACAAAACCTTGAAATCCTTTTTAATCTATACAGATCTTTATTTGCTCATTTTTCTTTCATTACATCCTACACTGTAAACTCCTAAGCAACAACTGTGGGTGTCCTTTCCACAGTTGATTTTTGGTGCCTGATGGATCCTTTGTACCCACAAAGATGTGTTGGATAAGCGCTCTTGATAGAATAAAATTTTAACTTCCTCACTTCTGTTCAAATGTCACATCTCAAAGAGGCCGTCCATGACCACATATGACGGCCAGCTCACACTCCATCCACAACCTTTCTTTACTTGCGAACATGCCATAACCTGCTGTGAAGCCATCTGGCTCTCTAACTTGAATACCATTCTGTCAGGCCAGGCACTTAATTTTGTTCACGTCCCTCTAATAATCTGAGGACAAATCATCAAAAGATATCAAGGAGCCAGAGTCTAAATCAGTCATTAAGTGGGCATTGGCCTGGAAGCCACAAGAGGAAATATTGAAGAAGCACTGCCCCTCTCACAAAAAATCCATTCCTAAATTACTGGATTTACAAACGGGAGCCTTCACATAAGACTACTGGACCCAGTTTATATGCCCCACAGATTTGCTCAGATATGGCTGTCCCACTGGCCTCGGAAACATACCCTGCTCCCCGGGCCACGGGGAGCCACCGATACTTCATGTTTCTGCTGCATGGGTCAAGCCTCACCCTGTGCTCCCACATGTCTTAACATCATTGGTTTTTAACAGTCTTTACCAGGGGTGAGGGCCTTCAGCAGTTGGAGACCCAGGAGCTCTAGCTTCTACATCCTACTCAGTTGGACTCATAGAGGCCCTGGCTTTTTCAACAGTTACACAGACAGGCTGATGCTGATTGAGGAAATGAAAGATAGACTGTATCTATTACACTCTTACAGTAATTTACATCCCACCTACTGTCAGAAACAGGGTCCAGTTTTGTAATCATCTCTGAACTTTTAGTTATGCAGAAATGTTCTTAGTAAAATTTTCAGGCAATTTCCCTGAAAAATATTTTTATGGAAAAGCATCTTCTGTGACCACTTGTAGAGCCTTAGCAAATTATCTCCTGATGGTTGATAGATTTGGTTTTCAAGAAAATAGTGTATCTTCCGTGATAAGCTATAAGCAGAACCATTTCAAAGCTGTCTCTGGGTCCCTGGTGAGGTCTCTCTCTGGCATACAGAAACAACTTCATCACACAACCCAAATAAATTTCTTCTTTTCTTAATTCTCCCTCACTTAGCACCGGCATTCCCCGGCCCTTCTCCACTTGGATTTCTGTCCCACTTCTGCAACTCTTTAGGACTTCACAGACCTTTATGCAGCACAAAACTGTTGAAGTTGGAAATCACTGTGTGTGTATTAACAAGATTTATGACTTTGACATAAATACAGACACAGAGATTTAAGTAATTAATGCAAACTGTTCGTGTGTTTAAGCCACGAGAAATTAATAGTTTACCTCCCTGAGCCTCACTATTGATACAAGTGTTTGCCAGTCTGTTGTAAAAGTAATCAACGGGACCAGCTGTCACTTCTTGCTTTCTCCCAAGAAACTGGGCCTGATTTGCTTGATAAACTTGAACACTTTTCAAAAATATACTTTTTAAAGAGCCGGTAAATTACAGATTTAAACTATATTTGCAGCTGACATTTTTTGCAACCTGAACTGAGAGTCATGCAATATTTTTCTAATGAAAATGCTAGAGCATTTTAGCCTTCAAAGAATCTCTCTGAACAGTGTGTAAAAATTTTAGGGTGCACAAAAAGGGTTAGCTTGAGAGTCATTTAAATATCTCCAACTGTTGGTCACCTACTGCACCTACCTGTATGAGAAATTCTAATACTTCACTGTATATATGTTCTTAATACACACATTAAGGGTTTGGATCTGTTGGAAATTTTCCTTTGTTTTTATTTTCTTAGCTAAATATATTCAAAAGTGAAAATTACTTATTCAGTGAAAATGTCCCATTTTGTGAGTCATTCATTTAACAGTGGTTAATTTCATTGGAGGGGGGCATTTTTATAAATCCAATATATTTACCCAGAGGATTTTTGGCACTGGCAGTGTATTAAAATCAGCAAAAAATAAAAAATAAAACAATAACAAACACAACTATCTAGCCTAAAATTGGGAAGACACAATTGCATCCAGATGAGGAATAAATCCACTCCATATTTTCAAAGCAAATAAAATTAATTGTGTCAAAAATTAATCCTTTGGAGACTTCTGGAATGTATATTTATTCCCATTGTAATTACCTTGGCATTCTCATGACCTTTTGCATGATCTGTACATTCTCCCCATCTCCCTTCTTGTCTTCCTTTTTGTTCATCATGTTCCTTATCCCGAGTCACACAGTTTTTCTGAGCCCACAATTGAAATGGAAAGTTGAGGCAAGTATATAGGGGATTTAAGTAAAGAAAAAAACCACACCATATTTTCCAAATTTATATAGTATTTTGGGCCCCCAATTAATTTGTTTGGCTCTGGGAGCCCAAGCTTCCCTTTATCTAGTGTGCGTCAGCAGAGAATCCTCCTTAAGTACTCTTTTTCACCATATATGCCTACGACTAGGTAGCATCTTTGGATGCCCAGTGTTGAGGCCCACAGGGGGATCACTGCCTTGGAAGTGAAAGGAAGAGAGTTTATATTAATGACATGTTAGTCAAAAGGTACAAACTTGATTGCAACCAGGGGATTTGTAAGTTCTGGAGAGCTAACATACAGCGTAGTGATTATAGTCAACAATACTGCATTATGTACTTCAAAGTCGTTAAGAGAGTAAAGTTTCTACAAAATAGAAATGATCATTTTGTGATGTAATTGAAGTGTTAACTAAAGCTAAGGTGGTACTCATATTGCAATATATCAATGTATCAAATCAACACATTGTACCTCTTAGCTTTACACAAGGTCATACATCAAATATATCTCGATTTACATAAAATAAAATTGTACCAAGTGAGTGAATGAGCTAGTCCATAAGCCATTCCAGAAAATAGGTAATTATTCATTAATCCTAACTTGCTGGAATTCCACAGCATTATTTCTAAATTTGATTTTTACTTTGGCTATCTTCAAAATTAAACACAAAGACAAATAAGGAACATATTAAAATAATGTGAAACAAGTATTAAGGGCAATTTTCAAAAAGAAGTCCTAGAAATGAGCTGAGAACTGGAGGGTGTCTGGACAAAACACTCATCTTCTAAGGTGGGCCCTGGAAGGATAACGCTCAGGATGAGGGAGCCTCAGGATACCTGCTCAGCTATGTGGTCAGAGGATGGATTCGCAAAGGGAGTTCTTTTATTCAGACGTACATTGTATTTCTATGTTCTCTGCATGAGTTTTGACTCCCTGGCACTTCTGTAGACAGTCATATCCTCCAGCATTTTCAGAATCTTCCCTAACTTCAGGGTAGTTCTGAGAGGATAATAAGATCAAAATATTTACATGTTGACATTTTAAAATGCATTTATTTGTCTATTTTGGGTCAACTAAGTAAATGTAGCCAAAAGTTACTTGGCTTTAATCATTCAAACAGATCTTTGAATTGAATATAAACCCAGTTTTACTAGTTGAATGAACTCGGGAAGCTATTTTAAATAATTTTATATTAATTATTTTTAAACCAGGGTAAAAACATAGACAAATTTCCATACTGTCTGGAGTCTTCCTACTTCTTTGGTCGTCTTCAGCCATGTCTATTTACTCTATAGCATGCTGTTTTAGTACCGAAAAGCAGCCTGCTGTGCCCTATGTAAATAATATCCTGAAGAAACATATTGTATTTTAAAAATTATGTTAGGTATCAATCTGCTATTTTATACAATGCTCTACACAAGAGACTAAATTAAAATTCATATAGCTTGGTTGAATACACCCTTAAAATAAATCCAAAGACTATCTCTATACAATGCCAAATAGCTAGAAAGAAAAAGGCACCTAAAAATGATATAATTTAAAGTCACTGCTACGAACAAGTACTTATGAGGTATATACTTCAGACATATAGTTAGATCAAAAGTTTCAATTTTCATTTAACTGTTATATTGGGTATAGTATCATGTAGACAGAGTTTATTCCTTAAGCATTTCAGACACTAATAAAGGACATTGTGTTTATCCATATATCTAGTGTCAGTCTGTTCAGGCTGCTATAACAAAATACCATAGGCTAAGTGGTTTATAAACAACAGAAATTTATTTCTCGTAGCTCTGGAGGCTGAGAAGTCCAAGGTCAAGGTGCCGTCTTAATTGGTGTCTGGTTGGGGCCAACTTCATGGTTCATAGTCTTCCCACTGTGTCCCCATCTGGCAAATGGGAGCAAGGGGAGCTTCCTGGGGTCTCTTTTATAAAGGTTTGAATCCCATTCATAAGGGCAGAGATCTTATCACCTCACAAAGGCCCCCACCTCCAAATTCCATCACTTGGTAAATTAGGTTTTAACATAATGTAGTAGGACATAAACGTGTGGCCTGTAGAACCTAGCAAATATTTAATTTGCACCATCAACTCTGGGCAAGCAATTGTGCTAATTTGTGAAAGCATTCTTATATCTGGCTGGTCTGAACAGTCTCTAAGATGTCTTCCCAATCCAAGATTCCATCATTTAAGATGAGCCTAAAACAAAATTCCATAAAACTTAGTTAAAGTAGAATTTTTTAAAATAAACATTCATTGAATACCTACTTTGTGCCAGTAACGCTTGTTATATCACCTCATTATAGCAGATGCTATGGGGCACTGTTCAGATGCCCCTTCAGGACTGGCACTCATCCATCTTCGAGGAATGTTGGCAGGTATACTGACAGCTACTTCTTTCTCTAGAAATTGCCCTTGACCAAAGACAACTGTCTCACTCAAGGTTACACCTCCTTCCTGGGGGAGCCCAATCCAACAGCTAGATGAGATCTGGCTCCCCCGCCTCATTTTGTGATAATTTCAAAGGGCCATCCCAGTTCTGTTGACTCCCCGAGGGATCAGCTGGGGCCTCCGTTGCATCTCAGTGCAATGTCTCTCTCTGCCCCATACCACCTCCCTCAATTCCTGATAAGTACTGTTGCTGGTGCAGTTCCTGATTAGCCTCCTGCACACAACACAACCCCTCAATGTCTTTTCCAGGAAAACTGGCCTGAGACCTTCATGAAATATTAAGTTATCATTTGATGTCTTCTGGCAAGTCAAGCACTTCTTCTTCTCCTTCTTTTTTTTTTTTTAAATTGTTGGGATGAAGCTAACATTTCATCAAGGAAAATCTTTTTAAGGAGAGTGAGCCCATACTCACTGGGCAGTGAAAATGGAGTTGTTGACCAGCAATATTGTGGGCATGTGTGGACAGTGCTCCCCAGAAAGTGCCATGTTCCAGATGGTCCCTGTGTGGCTCCAGCCCTATATGAGAGTGTCTCTACTAAAATGAAGAGAGATTGATGGCTCTCCCCAGTTTCACATGAAAACAGAATAGAGAAGTTAAGTAAGAGAAAACTCAGATTAATGAAGCTGAAAAATACAGGACTCTCCACGGAGAAGGTACTGGGAGACATTCCCAGTTAAAGAGTTGAGTTTTTGGTAGGTATTTTGCAAAAGCAACATCTCTACAGATGTTACATTAACAGTAAGTTGTCGGTAACTGTACATGTAGAGACTGAGAATAAAGATAATTAAACAAGAAAAAGACTCTCCAAGGTGCCATGAGCACAAATGGCTTGGGACACACAGAAACAACCCACAGAAACTAAATAATATAGGCAAACCAGAGATTTCCCCTTTTAAAGAACGTCAAAAACAATCATATTTAATTCACTTAGAAACAGTTTCCTCCTCCTCTAAAGGGAAGTATTTGACATTAATATTAGACAAACTCCCACTTTATATATAAATTCACTAAACAAGAAATTATCTTCAGTCGTAACATGGTTGTCAGTCATTCTCTGTTCATTTTTCTGTTGTCTCTAAAGCCTGATATCAAAGAACTTTTTTAGCTGTTTTTATAAAGAAGTATTTGTAACCACATGGCCTTTAACAAGATTTTGGTACCTCAAGCAAATAGGTCAGTTGGGTCTTTAAATAACTTTCCATTTAACTGTTGTTACTTCTGCCTGGGCTTGCTACGCATTGCATTTGCAGGGCACTGTTCTTTCTTCTTTGTTGGCTGATCACCTCTGATTATGCTTCAGACACCGGGAGGCAGAGAATCCAGATCTTCCAGGGCTCCCACTGAATAGCTCTATAGTTTGCAGCAACACACTCCACCATGAAATACCAGTGTGTTTAATCCACATCTGCACGACCTACATCTGTACTAACCAATGAAACTCTTACCATGATGGAACTATTCTATATTCTATACTTTCCAGTATGGCAGCTATAAGCCACGTGTGTATTTATTGAGCATTTCAATTGTGGTTAGTGTGACTGAAACTTAAGATTAAACTTCATGTAATTCTTTTACTTGATATATGTAAATAGTTACACACGGAGTGGCTACTATATTGGAAAGTACAGATGTCAGTTGACATTTAAGTGCTAAAATTCTATACTGCCATCAGTCCAAGAGTTTAGAAAGTCTGCTATTCGCCCAAATAGCAATGAAATTCTGTGGCAGGGAAATGCTTGCTATGTCGTTTACTCTTGATCTGTTTTTGCTAACAACTAAGGCTTCTTATGACCTAAAACACAAGTTAGCACACTATGATCCTTAGGCCAAATCCAACCTGATGTGCCTTTAGCAGGTGCAAACGGGGGAAACTACCACGGTTGAATTGGACACCTTCCTGCCATTTGTCTCAGTGCTGTCTATGACTGCTTTCGTGCTACGATGGCAGGACAGAGTACTTGTGACAGAGGCTGTGTGGCTGTCAAAGCGAAAAATATTGCTATCTGGGCTTTTTACCAAAAAAAGTCTACCCTTGATTTAGAATAAGGAAAGTTTGTTCTTTCCTTGTATAGTAACTAAGTGCTCATCCTTTCTCTCTCTTTTCACTGTTTTCAAGGACAAGACCTTCACACTAGAACGTTGGCTGTTTTTTATTTTCTCCTCGCTGGACCCCAATTAAGTGCCCTTGGCACAGCCGAGTTAAACTTCTTGCCTCACTTTAAATTTTGACAGCCTGATGCTCTGTTTTAGGCAGTAGCTGTTTCAGTGTGTTGGCCAAACATTGTGCGAACCTAGTAGTGACTTCAGGGGACTTTAAAATCCTTCCGGCTAATGTTTTCTTTATTTGTAAAAAATATCAAATCCAATTCAAGTCATTGATTTTCCAAATGTTATGGGAAGAATCGATTCACCGAGAAATCTGTGTTCAGTGGTGCTCAAAACACAACTATGATTTTACTTTTTCATTAGTAGCAGGATTGGGACTTGCATAAAAATTTTCATTTCATCTTTGGATTTTTTTTACCCAACCCAAAATCATTATGCTTCTCAATCAAAAGTAATACAACCTGGTGGCTACTTCAAGGAGAGATGTGATTATTTACACAGAATTCACAAGCTAATATCTAATATTTATTAACATATGTCTAATTCATTAATATGTTTATTCTATTATTGCACATTAATATATTGATATGCTTATTAATAATATCTAAAATATTTTTAATAGTAGGTAAATGTCTGTGCTAACATTTTGGTTCTCATTTTTGCGACTGAAATTTCTGTTTGCTATTTAGAGTTTTGAAAAATCAGTAATCATTCAGAGTGAACGAGTCCGTGTGAGCGTGCTTTGGCTTTCTGCTGTGCCTACCAACCATGACCTGACTCAAATGGAGACACTGTCTCCAGTAAAAGCAAAAAGAAGACCATGCGCAAAGTGCTAAATAATTGGCAATACAAACAGTCATCTAATTCATTGATGGTGTATTACATTAAAACTTACTGCTATAATTGTTGGTCATATTGCTGTAATATCTTATTTTAAAAATGTGGGGTTTTGTTTTTAAAAACATTTTCCTGTCTCTGGTCTAAAATAATATTTAGGACAGTGTGATATTGCAGCTCCAATCTTGGTTTTCATATAGACTCTATGTTGGGAAGAAAATTAGATTCTTCAACATTATAATTACAGTTTAAAACAAATCTTGTAATATCTTACTGAAAACTAAGAATCTGACTATGTCTTGGTCTTAGTTCATTTGCGCTGCTATAACAAAAATAGGGTTGACTGGGTGGCTTATAAACACAAAAAATTTATTTCTTACAGTTCTTGAGACTGGGAAGTCAAAGGTCAAAGTGCAGGCAGATCTGGTGTCTAGTTAGAGCCCACTTCTTGTTCATAAATGGTCCTCCTCTCATTGTGCTGTCACATGGCAGAGAGGCGAGGGAGCTTTCTGAGGTCTCTTTATAAGGGTGCTAATCTCATTAATAAGGGTTCCATCCTAATGTCCTAATCATTTCTTAAAGGCCCCGCCTCCAAACACCATCACATTGGGGATTAGAGTTCAACACCTAAATTTGGGGGGACACAAACATTCAGTCTATGGCACTCTCCAAAGAAGCTGGGCGCCTGTCAAACGGCAGTCTTCCGCCCTATTTCCAGAGGTATCCAAAGGCTGTTAGGGATTAGTTAAGCTTGAAAACAAACCTATATCTCTTTATTCTCCAATAGACATTAGCACCTAAAACGTTCTGAAACTGTCGAGCCAATACAGAAATTGGCCAATAATGACTTCTTCCCAGTGTTCCTTTAGTACTTTGCCCATAATACTAGCACGGAACTTGCCACATTGAGCTGCAGTTTATTTATGGAGATCTGAAAGGTGTTTAGTGTGGGAAAGACTAAAAGACCATTCTGCCCAGTTCTGCTTGTTGGACATTGACTGCAAAGTCATCTCTTTGATCAAGGTAGAGCCTCCACTCCAAGAGGACCCTAAAAGGTCATTGTTCACCTATCTGAAGTCACTAGAAAAGTGTCCTGTAACACACCCTGCCATTGCCAATCTCCGTTGCCAGAAAACTGACTGCAGAAGCACCAACCTATTGAGGAATGGGACCACTGACTTCCGCTTTATTACTTCTCTTCCTTTCCTCTATGTTTAATTTATAAGACATATCTTCCTAACACTGTAATAACTTCTTCTCATGATTTTGTTTTCATTATTTCAATTTCATTTTTCATTACACTTAAATTTTAATTATCCAAAATTCTTCCTTTTCACAGATTATTTTTCAGTCTTTGTAAAGGCAATGCGGAGGTTCTTCATCCATCCATTTACCCTCCAAAATGATAAAAAAGAACTAAATTTGACCCTTTGGTTATGCTTGACACTCAGGAGATTATAGACCTGGAGCAGAATTCTCTGTCCACTGAACTGTACTTTAATATTATTCCACTGCTGGACTCAACACTACAACTCAAAATAGATCAACAAAATTGATGACCACATCTATTATAGTGATGTGGCTGAACGTTTTACCGTACTTGCATGCTTTTTCTTCATGAGCCTCTTACCTCTCTCACTTCTACCAACCACCCAGCAGAGAAATTTCTCTGAGAACTCGCTCCTGCTCCAGGGGTTCTTCAAGACATCTTTATTTTTTGACCTATTCTAAGATGACAGGTTAATGAAAATCACTAAGTGTTTAAGGTCTTGCTTAACTTATCAGTGTTATTTTTTCTTAAATATTCAAGGCACTGGCAATGCTTTTAAGCCCATCTTTTAAAAACATGTGCTCTAAACCTGATTTTTCCAAAGTATTGAGTTGGCCAAAAAGTTTGTTTAGTTTTTTCTGTATGATGGCTTAGTAGCACTTAATTGCCCTTTAACTTCATTCAAAACAATTTTCTTATATTGTATTGTGACAGCTGTCATATCAAGGTACATTTTTTTAAAAAAACTTATCAAAATTGGTAAATTTTGTGCAACCATTTTAATATTAAAGATGGAAGAAGGTACACACGTTTTCAGGGTATTATGCTTTATTATTTCAAGAAAGATAAAAATGCAACTAAAAACCACAAAAAAGGATGTGTACAGTATATGGAGAAGGTGCTGTGATGGATCAAATCTATCAAAAGTGGTTTGTGAAGTTTCTTGGTACTATTGACGTTTTGGCCAAATAATTCTTTGCTGTGGGGCTGTCTTATGTATTAGAAGATGTTTAGCAGCACCCCTGGCCTCCACCCAACAGAATAGCAAGAGATAGCTGACATGCTCGAACTATCCAAATCAATAAAGTTATTAGTGAAAATAAAAAAAGTGTTCTTTATTTTATGATACAAAACTAAATGGAGTTTTTGGTCAACCCAATATTTATCAGAAGATCCTGATTAGATTTCATTACACTGAAGGTTTCTGCATTGTTTAAGATAACACTCTTTACTGTGACCCACCTCACTCATACCATCATACTGATGTGAATCCCACAGGACTTGATGCCGGAGTCCACCCACCACTCATCAGCTTCTACTCCGGGGGAGGATCATGCACCCTTCCGACAGTGCAAACATCTCTGAAAATAATTAAAAGCAGAAAATGAATGCTACTTCATGTCACTGCAATTATAGAGGGAATTCTTACCTGGGTCAGACAGAAATCATTCGTATTGGCCCTGAGCCAGAAATCCAAGCTGACTTGACACCCTCGCTCAAATATGAAAGAAACTTTTGTAGCCACACAAATTTAGAATCTTTGTTCTGTAATTCCAAGTTTTCTTAAAATGTTGACAATAGGCTTCATAATCATGTACCTTATTTATCAGAAATACTTTTCAATAAAACCCTTCTCAAAAGAGTTTCGAAGAAAAATATAAACTCTTTACTCAGGGAAAATGATGAGAAATAAAAGCAAAGGATTGGGTTAGCTGTTGATATTATATTTTGGCCCATAGCTAGCCCTTGCTACCTCTTCATTGCCTGATGTTCTTCAGCTGAATTTTAGTTTCTCAAACTCTCCAAGACTTCCCACATTGGGATGTTCTCCCAGTTTCCCACCATTTTTCTCTGCTTGAGTCTTAACTTACCCTTCTAGTTTTATTTGCAATGTACCTTTCTTAGGGAAGCATTCTATGGTCCCAGTACTAAGTAAGGGTCTTGCTGTCCTTCACACTTAGAAACTTGCACGTTTCCCTGCTAGCACCTGGCATTACTGTGATTATGTACTCAATGGTGCTTTTATTTCATCCATGGACATAATCACATACATCCCTTACCACAGATTCTGGGAGATAATGATTCTCCAATAAATAGTTGTTTATTGATTGAATAAATATTACTTGACCAAGAGAAAAATTTACATATGGTGTTGTGATTTGTTTATTTTCATGTTATGGAGCATAAAAGTTATGACTAAGTTTGAAAGATTAAATGGCTTTCTTTAAGCAGTCAAACAAATCTTGTCAAAGCCTTTCTTATTCAGAGGCGGATTAAGGTCAGTTGGGGCCACCGGCGCAGAAGAAAATATTGGGCCCCTTAAAAAACAGAGAGGACAGGGAAAATAAAAATACATGTTTAAAAATACGTATTTTTAAAACCTTAAATGAGACAAGTACATATCCACAAACTAATTTACATCCCTGTGTATTTGTGTGTATCGTAAGTCTGCACTGCAGGAGAACTTTTGTGAGTACAAAGTAGCAAATACGATTCTATTGCTCCGATGAGCAGTAGTGCAGCCGGCGGGACCTGTGCAGCGTAGTATGTGTATAGTGTGCAGTGTAGTGATGCAATAATGAAAATAAGTGAATATAAACATACTATCAGGTTTTACTGCCAATTGTAAACATGTATCTAATTAAAATTGTACATATGAAACCAAACTTGGCGTCATTAGAAAAAAAGTGTAAAGTTGGGATTTTGCGGGGCTCTCAGAAGTCGGGGCCCAGGGCGGGCACCGTTAAATCCGCCTCTGTTTTTATTTTATCTTTGTCAATATACCAACTCATAGTTCCATATTTCCATAATATTTTATAATTTCATGTAAATTAGAATATATAATAAGACTATCTTGGTGGAAATTGCCCAAATTTCCAGAGGAAAATGAAAGCATTGTTAAAATAATCTTCCTCTGACTGCTATGTGAACTGGTCTTTTAATGGTATTTTAAGATAAATGAATACCCAAATTCCAGAGAGCTCACAAAATTGGAATTCAGCAATAAAACCTTAATTTTGGGTAGCTGGTTAGCCAGGAAATGTCTTGGTATACTGGAATAGGAGTCAGGAGACTTTGATCCAATCTTAAATTTTCCCAATTTGTTTCATCAGTGAAATGGAAAGTTTATTTATTCATTTAGCAAGTATTTATTTTGCACCTTCTATGCAGAAGCACTGTGCTAAGTTATAAAAAAAGATGCCAAAGGAAATACTAGGTTGGCCAAAAAGTTCGTTTGGTTTTTTTTAATAAGATGGCTCTAGTAGTACTTAGTTGTCTTTAACATCATACGAAACAATTTTGTTGGATTATATTGTGATAGCTGTCATATCAGCCTGCACTAAAAAAAAAAAAATCAAAATTGGTGAATTTTTGTGTAGCCATTTTAATATTGAAGATAGAAGAAAATAATCAACATTTGAGCACATTATGCTTTATTACTTCAAGAAAGGTAAAAACGCAACTGAAATGCAAAACAAAATATTTATGCAGTGTATGGAGAAGGTGCTGTGACTGATGGAACATGTCAAAAGAGCTTTGTGAAGTTTCGTGCTGGAGATTTCTCGCTGGGTGATGGTCCCCGGTTGGGTAGGTCAGTTGAAGTTGATAGTGTTCAAGTCAAGACATTAATTGAGAACAATCAATATTATACCACTTGAGAGATAACTGACATACTCAAAATATCCAAATCAATAAAGTTATTGGTGAATATGAAAAATGTGCTTTTTATTTTGTGGAAAAAAATCATATGGACTTTTTGACCAACCTAATGAATGTACCTGTGGTAGCAGCAGGTAGGCTGGGCAAAGCAGGATGAAGGGGGAAAAACTGGGACAATTGTAATAGAATAACAATAAAAATAAATATATATACCCACAAATTGGTCATAGAAGTAATAAGTACTGTAAATATTATGGAAAAGTTGTAATCAGGATACAGTAGTACAGCAGGCTCCTGGGCCTATGCTATGGATTTCAAATTAGTCAGTGTTCTTAAAATGGCATCTATGTTGGATGAAATTTGGAGAATGGTGCACACTAAATATCTCCTATGGAGAGAGGCAGAACTCTTGTAACCATAACAAATTCTCTCAGAAGTCTCACAATCATTAAAATTATTCAATTTTATTTAATGAATATTTCCCCAAATTTTTAACTACAGATCCATATTTTTCTCCTAAAATAACCTGTGATTAATCTGTGTTTGAAGGAAACTTCTAAGCATTCCCAGAAGATACTGTCACTGTATTCAAATCCTTGGGAAAACAACCTAGGTTTGAACCCATAATGATCATGGAGATTCAGGGAAGAGTAGGGCCTGTCTGCAGTTCCTGATAAGTCAAAGGATGAGATTTGCCAAGTGGAGTGGAGACAGATTCTAAAGAATAGTAAAGGTTATCTCAGGGTACTTGATAGTTACTGTTAGCAACCAGTTACTTTTTGCATTTTTTGATCCAGAGGTGTGGCAAGAGAGAGACTTTGATGAGACCAGTGTTTCCAAGAGACCAAAGGAAAGAGTACTTAATGTACTTTGTTTGAGAAAAATAAAGTAGCATAGAAAAGAATCCAGAAGCTCCTATTCTAGGTGTTTAGGGATGATTGCCTAGGGTAGGATAATAGAAATGAGAACAATGTTCTTGACATCTCAAGGGACATGACTAATCACCAGGAGGAACAGAGATGAAAGAGGGCAAAAAAAAAAAAAAGAAATAATTAAAAGTTTATTGGTCCAGTGATCCCATATGGCAGCTGGAGGAGGGGCTCCGTCCTAGAGCAGAAGAAAATGAGTAAGATTGTGTGACAGAGATGTGAATAGCCATAGGACTCACAGCTGAAGGTGGGGGGAAAGAGAGAGAGAGAGAAAAGGAAGGAGAAAATCAATCCCGGGAATGTTCACGAGTGGTGGTGAGAGGAGAAAAAAGGAAGAGGTAAGATGATGCAATTCTACAAGCATTCATCAAACTATGATTATTTCAGGTACTATGTTAACAGCTGTATAAACAAAGATAAGGCACAATGACTTGCAAATGAATATCTCATAATTCAACAAGAGAGAATAGACACATAATATCTGTAGCAATGGGCCTTAATGAATCACATTGCCTGTTATTCATGCTCTGGTGACCTCTCCACACTGGACCTGGGACAGCCAAAGACCTATACTGACCAATAAAATGCGGTCAAACTGAAACTGTGTAACTTCTAAAGCTGAACCTTAAAACATTTTCAGTTTTATCTTTTGCTATTTCGACACACCCTCTTAGAACCCAGTCTTCCTGTTCTGAGAAGCCCAATTTTCAGGGAGACCATGAATGGTACATGACCAAAGCTCTCCAGTTGACATTCTCACCTGAACTTCCAAGTGAAAGCATCTGCCCTCTGCCAGCCTTCTGAGTGAGCCATCTTCAGTATTCCACATCAGCCAAGCTCCTAGATTATTTCTGTCCCAGCCAACACCATGTGGGGCAGAAGAACCATCCTGCTGAGCTCTGTCAATCTAAAGAAGCATATGCAGTGACTAAGTTGTTCTTTTTGACCCACTCAGTTTAGTGATGGTTTGTCATGTAGTTATAGATAAGTGAATACGGTCAACTGATAGAAGAACACCGGAAAAGTGATTACTTATGCAAGGCCAGCCAGGGAACCTTAGAATAAGTTGTAACACTAAAGACTGATTTAAAGAAAAAGTTGATACTTGCTAGAGAGACAGAAAAGAAAGGTATTCCAGAAAAATGGCAGCATCAAAATAGGTACATTTGGGAAACTGCATAGGGTAAAAAGAATTAAATCTAGAAAGGTTGTTGAGTCTAATTTCCTGAAAGTAATATATATGTAATAGGTATAAAATTTATACTGCAGGTGTTGGGGCTATTAAAATAACTTTAAGATGCAATATAGTAGAAATCACATATTACAGATATATTCAATAAATATTTATTGACCACCTATGCAACTGATGTTGTGATACATATGGAGGACAGATAAAATGATAACAGTCATGATTCATGAATTCATCAAGCTTGCAATATAATCAGAGAAACAGGTCAATTATTAAAACAATGTAAAATTACAAATTATGATGGATACTATGAGGAAAAGGAAAATTATGCTATGTGGGATGAGTTAAATAAATTCCCAGTATCATCTTGACAAAATAAATCATCAATAAATGGTGGGAGTGTAGGTGACAGGCTGTAGAGAAAAGGAAATATTGGAGGCAAAAAGAAATATTGTAAAAATATTGCCATAATCCAAGTGAATAGTGATGGAGGCCAAAGATAGAGCAGTAGTAACAGGAATGCAGACAGCAAAGCGACATTTCAGAAGCAGGGTTGGCAATTGAGAAAAAGTGACTTTATATCTAGACAACAGAGAAAGGAAAACTGAGGGCAACTCCAGTTTTAATCTTGAATAAAACAGTTTTATTCACTGAAATAGAAAACACACTAATAGGCTCATATATGGAGAGGAAAGATGATAAATTTCGGTTTGTAAGAGTTGGGTATAAGGTACTTTAAGGAGAAGATTTTCCATTGATAATGCAGCCTGTGTTATTCTGTATATATAAAATTTAGTAAATGAAAACCTGTCTATAGTGACAGAAAACAGATCAGTGGTTACCTGGAGACCAGATTGGAGGTATTGGAAGTGGTCCAATGAAGAGATTGCAGAAGGTCATCAGAAATTTTTAAGGGGTGATAGGTATGTTTATTATTTTGATTGTTTTTCAAAATGTATCCAAATGTACAATTTAAATACATTATGCTCATTTTTTAAATTTATTTAAATTTATTTTTATTTTTTAATTGAATTTACTTTGTTATAGCTCAATGAAGTTTTTATATAAAGAAATGCTGCATAAGAAGAGATTATGAAATGTAACACAAACATTTGCAAACATTTGCAAATTTGAACAAAAAGATTGAAAACAGCTTGAACTATTTGTGATTTGCAAAATAAATTACTATGTAAATTAATAAGGAAAGGAAGAATACCCTTTTTACTTCCTGAGACATTCTCACATTTACCCTAAAACAAAGATAACAAGATTGGATATTAGTGATATTTATTTCTGCTAGTAAGAATCGAAAGACAGTTTTAAAAAGTTGAAAAGAAAATGATCAGAAATAAAAAAGTAGATTAAAATAAAATGATGACAAGTTGAGAAATATAAAAATGTCTCAGAAAAGCAGCCTTGACAAAGAAAAGTCATTGCCTGATGAGCAATAAAACAGAAAAAGAAAAACAAACCCACAGAAATTATCTGAAGCATGTCAAATATTCCTGCTTGTTGTAAGTATTGGCATGGACAGGGGAAAAAGCATTCTATAACATCAAAGCAGAAGAGAAAAATGGTGGAAAAAGAAGAGTAGAAAGAAAGGCCATCTATTAAATAAAATATAATAATAACAGTAAAGCGTATATTACAGTTACATTAAGAGTAAGAAAATAACCCAAAACAGAATAGCCTGAGGCCCATGAATCTCCTCTTTTTCTCTGCAAGACCAATCTCAATATTCATTTATTCGTTTATACATAAAAGTATTTATTGAAAGCTTTTCATGTGTCAGATATGATTCCAAGGCCCAAAGTTATATTAGTAAATAAAATAGATTAAGCATTTACTGTCGTGGAGCCTACATTTATTTACTTTACTGGTAAATGTTAAATTAACTAAAGCATTGAGAATTATCTTAAAATAGTGTCTTATTTGAACAATAGTGCAAATTTTCACATAACCCTTTTAAAATATTTCTGCTTTCTCCCATGAATGCTCTCTAAGAGTAGTGACATCAACAGTGCTTAATAAAACTATTTTTGTCCTTTAAACAAAAAGGACAGAGGAGCTCTATTTTCTTATATGTTCTCAATAGAATAAAGCTCAAAAAATTAAAACATTATCATCATTCCTTTTCATCCTATCTGACATTGCTGTCATTTCAATTATACCTTAGTTTTCTTCAGTTAAGAAAAGAACTGAAAATCCTTTGCCCAATGGGTAGTTCAAAAGTCAGGATTGTAATATCATTGCCTGAAGAATTCCCAGCACCAGGGAATCTCCCAAAGAATGCTCAAGCCCATGTTCCGTCGCAGCCCCTGCAGTGCTTCGTAGGCAACGGCCCGGCTGGACTTTGGGCTGCCAAAAGAAACATGAAAGTGAGAAATTATCTGCAAAAAAAACAACATGGCCATCTTATTGGGGCTGCCTTATCCTAAATCAGACCCTTTAGGATAACCCTTTAGGTTTTGAAAAAATAAGTTTTTTTCATTATTGATGCTAGATGTGCCTGGTTGGAAGTTTGGCCGAACAACCAAGAAAAACAACCTCCCCCCCACCCTTTTTTTTTTTTTGAAAATAGAAAAAGCATTCTATAGCAAAAAATAAGGAAACACTCCAAGTGTTTTTCTTTTGGTCAAAAGATTCCATCTCCTTATGCAGCAGTTGCCTCTTTGGGAGTTGGCTTTGAATTGCATGCAAACAGCAAAGAATTGCTACAATCCTTGTATTTGGAGAGTGTTACAATCCTGCTATCATTTTTATTATAAGTAAAATGTATGACTCCCATTTGCCTTATCCTTTATCACAAATAAAAATCTCCTGATCCAAGGGAAAGTTTAATTATATTTCTCATTTGGTCCAAACCCCTAAAAACTCTATAATGTATCCAATTATGCATAAGAACAGACAATTCTACTTTAATATGACTAAGTTGTTTATTTCAATCCTAAAAAGATACACTTCAAATGTTCAAAATAAAAGCTTCTAAAGGTATTTCACCATCATAGCAGGCATTCATACCCCTCAATGCAAAACATAAACAAATAAGCTATATTCAAGATAACTTTAAGCTATATCTTTGCTCCTAATAAGTTTTTTTTATAAAAGTAAAACCTTATTTCCTGCCAAATTTAGTTTACTGGCTCTTAAAATGAAAATAAGTGTTTCCTTGGCATTATGGTTGCCAAATCAAGGAAATTCATAGCATCAGGATTAATGTGTGAGGCATAGAAAAGCAGGAAGTGTTGTGACCTTGGCCACATGTACTGCTTGAGAAAAATCATCCAGTTCCCCTTTTATTTTAGAAGACTGATGGTGAGTTTCGCAATGAATGTAGGTTTTGAACGCTCTTCAGTACAGAGAAAGAGAAAATATAGATGGTCACTTTAAGGCAGAATTTAAAGTAAATGCAAGAAGGTCAAAAGATATTTGGTTTGTCACTTTTTATGAAGTGCTAACAAGGAAAAGAGTACAATTGCAAAAACCCTACTCTTTAGATGTCTTACTGCTTGAATTTTTCTGACATGAGGCTATGGAATATAAATGCTCTTGAACAAATCTTTTAATAACTAGCGCCTACATGTTGCCTTTAAAAAAATATTGATTTGTCCCCTGGAAAAGAACCTCCTAACCATAATTACCTAACATTTTTTAGCTTGGGCTAAAAGGCAAATCCTATACCTAAGAACATGCCAGTGCCCTCCAAAGTAACTCTAACTAAACCAGTTTCTTTTTGCCAGAAATAAAAATGATCGCAAAGCTATTCTAATGTTCCAGCATTTAGAAGATGTAAAAACAAAGACATTTGTCAAAACCCTGTTGGTTTGGCTCACTAGGAAAACTTCTGTCTAGAGGTCTGAGACCAGTTCAGGAAATAAGGATTCCCATTTTCATCCCTGTGGCCACCGCCCCACTCCCACCATCACCCCGCACGGAGCCATTGAGGACTCCTGGGGAAAGTAATCAAAGCACTTTGAATTCAGCTTCAGTCATGGAAAATCCAGTGTCTTTATTTTAATTTCCTTTATTTATTTGAGTTTGTTGTAATATTCAATATAAATAACACAAAGTTAAAAGAAAGGTGAGAGGTGTTCTCTGCCTTTTGTTCAAATGGTTTAAAGGGAGGATGTGTGTATCTCTGGAGACTAACTCTAGTTACCAGTTACCACGTCCTTTAGTCCCTGGAGCTATGTGACCTGCCTAGCTGCACCCAACACTGTTAGCAGAAGCCACTCAGGCATCGCTGCCTGACATCTATACTGAGTGGCAAAAAAAGACTATGGTCATCTTTTTAATTGATTTACTTTAGACATTTTGGAGTGGAAATTTGACAAAGCCTGAAGCTATAAGTAGCTCTATATGTTTAAAAATCATTGTAAGAAAAAGGCAGCAAGAGATTTTCCTAGAAGGAAAACACAAAAGCTAAAAAGAAGGAGCCAACATTTATTTTCATATGAGGTACAAGGTAAGAACAAGTGTAAACTCTTACCTCTCACTAAATGACTAAGTTTCTTTTCACATTGCAAAACATGTGTGTTGTCCAAAAAGCTTCATCTCCTAGAGGTGTGTTTATAACTCCAGATAAATCCAATTGGACAATGTTTTTAAAAGTTATCATAAGACCTAAAATAATTACAGACATTTTGAGGTGTAAATATAAATAAAATATTTGGTGTCCAACTGAATGAGCTGTTAAGTGTAAAATATACGCATGATTTTAAAGACATAGTACAAAATGAATGTATAATAATTTTATGTTGATTATATGTTGAAATGGTAACATTTTGGATACACAGAGTTAAATAAAATCTATTGTTAAAATTTTAAAAGTCCTCTTTGTGTGGTGGTAAATATATGTCAATATTCATTTGTCCAACCCATAGAATACACAACAGCAAGTGTGAACCTGATGTAAATTATGGACTTTGGGTGATAATGACGTGTTAATGTGGGTTCACAACTGTAACAACCGTACAACTCTGGTGGGAAATTTTGATAATGTACATGTGTAGGGGGCCAGGAGTATATGGGAAATCTCTATGTCTTCCTCTCAATTCTGCTGTAAACCTAAAGCTGCTCTAAAAAAAATAGTCTTTTTTAAAAAGTTAAGATTGAAAATTTTATGTTGTGTGTATTTTACCACAATTAAAAATGGTATAAAAACAAAGAAAATAACAGTATTTTGAATCAATCCCTGAAATTTTAAATTTACTTATTCAACGTTCAACTTATTTATCTTGCACTCTGTCAGAAAGAATGAAACTGAATTGGTTTTTAAGGTGGGTTTATATTCCAGAAGCTTATACTAGGCTCCACAAAAACTATAAATGGAAATTGCTTTTAAGGCTGTATGTATCCCTTTGCCAAATCGACCAAATTTGCCCAAACCTGAAATGAGCGTGGACTTCTCTGGCTACACTCAAGTTTAACACGCAGAACAATTCTGATGGGTTTTGTCCTGTATTCGCTCCAGATGCTGACCAGATGTGTGTGCATTACAGCCCACTGGCCTGTTTGGGGATGTCTGGACATTGACGTTGCAGTCAGTCTCTATTTTAATATCATTAAAAGGCAATTTGCTTAAAACAGAAATTATGGAATGTGATTACTGGCACTTGAAAATGGTCATATTGTGCCATGTCATTGCTTCAGCACTTTAATATGGCTTTCACTTTTCAATGAATTAACAATCTCCAATCATCCTTTAAGACCCAGCAGGGCCTTTGGGAAGCCTCCCCTTGATGGGTGCCATCGATGTTGGATTTCCATCCTGCTCTATCTGCTGCTGTTTTTCCTGTAAATAAGTTTCCTTGTCTCCTCCACCAGAAATGTATGCTGTTGGCAATTCATGCCTACCCCTACTTCAGCTGACAGAGATCTGTAAGCAGGACCCATGCTCCCAGAACCATATTGCCACCCCCATCTAATAAATATTGCCACCCCCCTCTCCAGCACCCAGACCGGGGCATAGCAGACAATGGCGCCTGAGCCCCATCCAGCCTTCCCCTATTTTTGTACAGCCCACAAGCTTACAATGGTTTTTTACATTTTAAATAGCAAAAAAAAAAAAAAAAAAAATCATATTTTGTATTTCATGGCATGGGAAAATTACATGAAATTCGAATTTCAGTGTCCATAAATAAAGACTTTTTTGGAACAGGATCATGCTTATCCGTTTACTTATTGTCTGTGGTTGCTCTCTGTTATAATGTGTTGAGTAACTACAGTATAGACCACATGGCATAGAAATCCTAAAATATTTACTCTCCTGTCCCTTATAGATTCCCTGACCCCCGATCTTAATGCATCTCCTTTCTTCCTCCCAGCAAAACAAAGGGAGGCCCTCCCCTCCCTTCAAAGGGAACCCTCCAGTGTGTGGCCCCTCCCTACATAATCACCTTACTGGAATCACCCTTTGATCCCTCAAACACCTTCTCTGCTCCCTTCACAACCAGGCTGTTGAAAACCCACAACTAAGTTTCTTCCTCCCTTTCTGCTTAATCACTTTGAGCCTTACCATTCTTTCTTTATCCTCTATCCAGACTCCTCTCCCCTCTCTACCCTCTCTGATTAGATAATCTTATCAATCACTGGGACTTGAAATAATATTCATGAGCTGAAGCTTCCTAACTTGATCTTCAGATTTTCAGCTCTGACCTCTCTTCCAACACAGAGTGCCTCATATCCGAATGTTACGTTGTCATCTACAATCTTCTCAGTTTTACTGTGTCCTCAGCTGAAGGGTGGTTTCCCCTGCAGATCTGTCCCTCTCAGGCCTCTCTCATCTACCCGGCTGCTTAAGCCAGACATCTAAGAATTAGTTTGAATACTTGCCTCTCCACCGTTCCCCACATCCAGTAAACCTTGTTGGTTCTACTTCTAATATCTCTTTTGACTCTGTGTTTCCTGGGTATGCTCATTCGAGCCACCTGTTCTCCTGGGACTCTAACTGGCTTCTACGTGGCTTGGTCAAATCCTTCAAGTAGGTGACAGTTCACTTTCTGAACTGGAAGTGTACAATCCCAGCCAGTGGGCTCCTTCCTGAAACCCAGACAGGGAACTTCTTGGTTGACTTCTTATGAGGTTACATATAAATCAACCACATAGGACAGGAAAACCAACCCATGTTTTATCTACAAAATCTTTTCCACTCTTAAAATCATTGAGGGCTCCAAGGACTTTGGGGGAGGGTTTTTTTGTGTGTTCTTTTGGTTTACATAATAGCTCCCTGTATTTACCTTATTAAAAATTAAAACCTACAGGATGCTTCCATGGCATTTTTATTTCTAATTAGAAAAGTTGTAACCATTTCTGGCTTTAGAGAGCTCATCAAGTCTACCCTTAAAATATTCAAGTACTCTTTCTTTGAACCTTAAGTGATTGGTCCAAAATTATGTTGTAAACTAGCACCATAATAATATAAAAACACAGTGCTGCATAAGACCCAATAAGGTACATTATTAGCATCTATAAAGCTGAAGAAAAGATTGTTTTTGGCATATTTTCATTTCTTATTTGCAGTTTGGCCTAGTTTGTTTGGAGGGAATTCTTCCTTTCCATAGGTCAGAGAACTCACTGATATGTCAGTTAAATATGAAGGTTTCATTGTGGGCTGAGACAGAAAATCTTCTGATCTCCCTTTTTTAAAGCCAGCAACCTGTCAAATAAAAAAAAAATTGGATTTAGGTAAGGAGAAACTCTACTCAAAAGACAATTGCAATAATGGGGTGAGGCTATTGCAATTCCGTAAAATCTCAATGTGTCTCAAAGGTCAGGCAGAAAGGGCTTGTCACTAGTAAGGAGGAGAAACTAGGTCAGCAAAAACTGGGTGTGGGGCAGTGAGATGAACTTACAGAGCCATGGGATTCTTTCCTAGGAAATGTCTTCCTTGGTGGCCAGCTGATGCCCAGGAAAAGCTGTTAAGGGGAGGATGCTCTCATTCTAAGGCTAGCTTAACCTCAGGGTAAGTCAAAAGTATAGCCCACAGAGCCTAATATATTTATTATCTGGTCCTTTACAGAAAAGGTTTGGTGACTCCAGTTCTAGAAAATACAAAATTCACTGAATACTTTTCTATCTGTGATAAAGCTATGGAAACATAACTTACCAGAATATAAGCTCCAGGATGATAAGGATGTTAGTTTTGTGCACTGCTTCATCCTGAACCCCAGAATGCCGCATGGCACATTGTAGTTGCTCACTGAATGTTTGCTGAATGAGTAAATAAATGTATAAGAAAGCAATTTTAAGGGTAAAATTTAATCTATTTCATCTCTGTGTTTGCTATGTAGGAACAAAAGATAATTTAATTGCTTCATTTAGTATTTCTCTGCCTAAAGTAATAAACTTATTCTCTGAGTTTTGGCAACTGATTGATACAGCTAAAAGTTATACAGAACAGGGAAGAAATTGTGTATATAATGAATTGAAATGACATGAATAATGTATTTCAGTTGCAGGATATAATGACCTGAAATTTTTCAACTCTGACTTGGTGTCTTGATACTGTAAAAAAGTACACTTACTTTGGAGTCCATATTTTGTTTTAGCCCAAAGAGAGTAGAATATTTGGCTTAAACTATATCAACCACATTGAAATCATGGATGAATAACACATTTTTCCTTCTATTTGCCCCCTCTCTTTAACATATTTTGATATAAATTTGCAATGTCTTTAGCAACCAGGCCTGCTTTGGCTAATAATATAATTAATATTATTTTGCAGAAAGCACAACTTTTTGAAAGCTATCTCTATCTTCATCCAATTACAAATAATATTTTTTTAGGCCATTACCATGTGTTTGGTACTATTCTAGCCAATGGGGTATAGCAGTGAACGAAACCCTCAAAGTCCTTAGTATCAAATGAGCTTACTTCCTACATAGCTATGTCTAAAAAGAATAGAACAATCATAGAACCATTTTAAAAACCTCAAGTTTCAAATACTACTAGGGGTTACTCTTAGAAGTAAATGAATTGCAAACCCACTGTGGACCCAGATGCCCTCTTAAACAAACAAACAAACAGGAACTAAAAAAGGAACAAGCCAAGTATGGAAGAAAAAGCCTTGGATATTAAACAAGGATTTCAGTTACTCAGCCCCACTAACTGGTCATCTAAAAGATGGGCAACATTTTGCCTTGACTTCAGCAGTTCTGGGCAGATGGTTGCACACCACCCTCCCTCCCCGCTCCATTAAAAATCCTTTCCGGTTTGTGCTTTTGTGGGGTCTCATTTGATCTTCATCGCCATGGGGTCTGCTTTATCACCTACCCCAGCTGTCCATCATCATGGGATCTGCTGTGTGTCCACGGACTCAGGTTCTTCTTAACTCCATTCCCATGCCATGAGAGCCAGTATTCTTTCTCATTTTCTCCCCTCTTCTCTTTGGCTCACTTCTTACTATCTTTTTTTGTTTCCAGTCAGTTCTATACATCTTGGCTTTGCAAAACAGCAGTTTCCCCAATCTATTATAAATCAGGTAGTCTAGGACCCATAAATGTCATAATGTGGTCCTCTCAGAAGTTACTTCTGTGGACCTTCAGATCTAAGACAGAGTGTCAGCAGAGTCTCCTGGTACCTCCTTCTTCTCTTTAGAATTCTCTACTCCCCAGATCTTCCATTCTTTCATGCTAAAGGCCATTTTGTTATCCTCACTCCAATATCCAAACAGTTTTCAGCTTTTCTCCTCCAATGAAACTTACCTGGCCATGTGTTTCAGGACTTTGGTGGCTGAAGGATTCCATTCAAAAGGTGACTGTTCCTTAGAGCTGTACCTATTGGATGTAACTAGAAGTAGATGAGTTTGATGGTAGGGATAGTGTATCTGGCAAAAAGGGTAGTTCTAAGCCGTAGAGTGGAATCTACCCATGGAAGGATCTTTTCACACCGAAAGTGTTGCCCTAAATGTCCACCAGCCTTCAGGCTATTTTAGTGAAGGCTATACCCATTTGGTGGAACAGCAGTTATTTCACTTCAGAGAGTAACTGAAAACAGTGTTAAATAGTCTTATTAAATTTTATATATATTTAAAAGGTGATGCTTCTCTTTTTCACCTGTGTGGGATGTCCTATGCACTTGTTCTTGGAACTAGAAGACACATATGTCTCTCTCACAGGTCTGCGCTTAGTGTTATAGGATTACTACCAGAAAATGTCTATGAATTAGTTTAACTCTTCACAAGTCAAATACTTCTCTATCCTAGACAGGAAAATGGTGCAAAATAACTAGGGACCTGAATTCTAAAATGTCATCATCAGCATTGGGGAATATTACCAAGAATTGCCTAACAAACAAAGAAAATGCCTAACTAGCACATTCCCCAGTGGAACTGTAGAAATATTAGCTGAACATCACAGATTTGAAGCCAACTGTTTTAAAACACATACTGCTTTTTAACAAATCTATCTCCTTTTTTCTGGACTTCTTCAGCCTTGGCTTTCTCTACCCTAATGTGAGCCTACCAAACTCAGAGAAAACACGCCAGATGCTAGAGTGCCACTTTCATCTGGTCTGTGTTATTTAGTATCCATTCTAAATATGAATAAGCATCTTATTTGTTCTTTTGATGACTGTTGAGCACTTGGCAGCTGCCGGCATTGTTCTACATGCAGTAATTCTGACAACACCCTTGCTCGATAGAACCCAGCAGAGGGCACAGGAAAATCAGACCAGTCTGTCTGAGAAAGCATGAAATACCCAGTCCAAGAGAGCTTTTATTTATAACACAGCCCAAATCCTCTAATCCCTCTAAGTCTATCCAGTTGTCTTTTAAAATATTAATAATGTTAAGAACTCAAGCCTGTTGTCTGTTAATCACACACTAAACCAACACAAATATGGTTCTGCTAATATTTTGATTCAATTAACTTTTTGTCAAACCCCAACTTGGAAGCAGCTATGAGAGCAATCCTTGTTAACAATGACAAGATACTGACCATTATCCTTGCTTGTTTTCTTTTTTTTCTTTACAATGAGAAACCACCACAATAACAAGCATTTGGAATCTCTACAGAGTAAATGCCAAAAACTTAGTTATCTTTCCCAATGACTTCATTTTGTTGGGGGGAAGGGGGCAAGGAAATTGCAAAGTTAAGAGAAGGGTTACATAGGAGAAATATTTGTTTTTATCAAAGCTTTTGCTTCTTTTTGTTTTCTATATCATTCTGCATCACTTAAGCAATGGAAATTTCTGGATCTCTGGCACCTCAGTTGAAGTCCTTTGAATGGAGACAGCAACCATGAACCATGATAATAAGTTTCCCATTTCCAAGAGCAGTTGATGTTTGGTGTCAGAGCACAGAAGGGCTTTGTGTGAGCTGAACCGTTACAGGAGTGAGGGGAGCTCCGGGGGGCACGAAGATTCGCTTTTCCAAGCCCTTTAATTTGCTTCTTTCCTGGTGGAGCCTTCCGTTATTTGTCACTTAGACACGTGGTAATCAAGTAATTTGGGCTACGGGCAAAGAAGAAAAAGCAGTAAAAGGTCTCAGAGTCTAGAAAATGTCAAAAACAACCAACCGCTGAGTGGAGTACCAATGAAGGACATTCTCTGTCTGTTAATGCTTTTGCTACCAAGGCTGTCAGGCTCTGACTTCGCAAACTCCTGCTGAAAGTCATGGTGTAGGGTAAATAAGAACTATTTCCTTAACCATTTACTTTACTCCTATTCTTTGGAAGGGTCCATGGAATGGCACATTAACACCGGGGTCAGTACTGGCTGAACCCGCCAGTTCAGTTTTTCTTTTAGACTGATTATTGATCCATTGTTCATTAGCTTTTTTATGACAGGGTTTTTTCCAGAAATAGTACCGAATCATAGAATTTCAGAACCTAGAGGGTCTTGGAGATCATATTTCAACTTACGAACTTTACAGATAAAAAAATCTGACATCAAGAGTGGACAAAGGACTTAAATGGGAATAGCCGGGCACCTACAGTATTTTAACTTGTATTTTTTTCTCTCTTCTTCAGCAAGGAAGGCATCAGAAAACCACACTGTGTCACAGAGAATAGCTCCAGCTCCCCTTGGAATCTAGAAAGGTGAAAATGCCCAGGTGTCATAGACACAAAGGTGATACACAAAAAACTAGGAACTGACCTGGCAGAATGGACATTGGCCATGCACATTGCATACCTACTGTGCTGGACACTAAATTTCAGCTAATGAGTAATCTGAGAGGCTTGGAGGGTAGAGCAGTCAGGGATGGGGCTCTTGGAAAACACGAGACGGAAGCCATATAGACTAATCAATACATGCTTAAACAACTGGTATTGTATATTCCATATCATCATGGGCCAGCTCAGCTTGGAAGAGTAAATGCAGGTTGGGCAGTGCATTATTGAGGAAAGGTATGCCAGTATCATCTTGTATTCTACAGACTTAATTTAAAGACTCTGTGGTACCTCATGATATTGCCAAGGAAAAAGAAAAGGAAGAAATTCTAGGTCTGTGGGTAGCATCAATTCTGATACCTTGTCCCACTTTGCATATTGGAGCATGGCTATGCAGGTGAATTGAACAAAGAAATGTTACAAGAAGGTATTGCTTTGAAGGACATAGAGAAAAGAGAACTCAGTGTCTACCGTGGGATTCTGCTCCCCATCTGAAGGTCAGCAGGGCCAGACATCACCATGGGCACCACAAGAGAGCCAATGTCCTAACCACCGTGCCCTCCACAAGGATTGGAGGAACTTTATATGTAAGATACAATTTGTCAGCATACAGTCTACTAAACTGCCAACAACGTTCTCCATGGCTAGCGTGGAGAGTTAGACTAGAACTAAGATAGGCTCTGGCCTCGGGACCATCAGATGCCCCTGAAAAATCCTGGACACACTGCAGGAATGGTACATTGAAACTCTGCTTCTAGACCTCGCAGGTGGGAGATCTCAGGTGCTTTGGCACTGGGTGTGAACTGAGACCATCCACTGACCTGTGAGAGAGTGGAAGACACCTGGCTTTCTCAAGGTGGCTCGTAACTAAATCCATCATCACCTGACTTCTGGTGCTGTGTTCTCTTTGCCATGACATGATAATGATAATGGATATCACTGGGACATTTCTATGAAAAGGCACAGAACTTGACCCTCTATACATAGGTGCTTATAGGAAACCCACCATTAATAGTGACTAGTTTCAGGAATTTTCCATTCACCTGCTTATTTGCTTCTTAACAATGGCTGGAAAATGACTCTAGCTCCTATACTGCCTGAGATATTGCTGAGTTTAGTATCTAGGTTTTGATTACTCCTTAATTAATTCATCCATCACTTTCATGTGTCAGCATCTGAGCTAGACCCCAGCAATACAAAGATGCTATGACAGGTTCTAGGCTATGAGCCAACAGACTCCAAGAGTTAGCATCCTGAGGGGTCACAAAGACCCTTCATTCATTCCACTTAATCAGCTTTTCAGTTTTCATTACAGAAATTTCAGTGACCTAGCACTAAAAGGACCTGTGTTATATTAGTATACATCTTGTTGTTAGAAAACACCCCAGACTTCCGATTCATTGTCCTGGTGCCAAACTCAAATGCCTGAAATTTTCCTTCCTGTAGGATGAGTTATTGCCCACAAAGTTCCTTGATCCCTGTAGAGGGTTTGAATAGTGATATGTTTATATTCTAACCTCCAGAACGTGCATGTGACCTTTTTGGAAAGAAACGTCTTTGCAGATGTAATTACATTATGATCCTCAGACGAGATTGTGCTACAGGAGTAGCATCAGTCCAATGATGTGTCCTTATATGGAATGAAGGAGGAAACACACAGAGGAGAGGGCCGTGGAACAACGGAAGCAGAGATCCCAGCTGGGCAACCACAAGCCAAGGGTGCCTGTGGCCACTAGATGTTGGAGGAGCAAGGAAGGTTTCTCCTTTAGAGCTTCTGGAGGAAGTGTAGTCCTACACCACCTTGATTTAAGACTTCTGGCTTCTAGAACCCTGAGAGAATAGATTTCTGCTGTCTTAAGCCACCAAGTCTGTGGTAATTTGTTGCAATAGCCACAGGAATCTGATAGAGTCACAGACCTACATTTCTGTAGGTCCCCTCACCTACCCTCGATTCAGACATAACTTCAGATATTTATGGTGAGTAAATTAGTCAACCAAATTGCATTTGGTAATAATTCATTTCCACACTATATGACTCTCCTTCAGATCTTCTGATTAGCATTAAATGACCAGCTCTACCTCCCAAGCTTGTTTAGATGCCCAGTAAAAGAAATGGCCTTTGATGGTGAATAAAGGCACAATCCTTCGTTGACATTTAAAATACAGAAAATTAATATTTGCAGCCATTCCTGATTTTTCAGTCTTTAGGAGGATAGCGATCTCATGCTAGAAGCATTAGCCTAGGACTACAGTAGTGCAGAAAGGCCTTAGCCTTGGTAGAAGTGAAACTCTACGTTCTCCTTCTAGAATGAACACTGTCACCTACTTACGTGTACATCCCCAGTTATAATTTGGAATTCATTGAGTTGCATTTTATAGACTATAGCACAGGATGTACAGGGAACTGGCAGGTAATGGCCACTCCATGAATGTTTTGTTAAATGTTTTGTTTATTTCTGAATCTATTTTCAGTTTTCTCCACATACTGTCCTCCATTATTTCTATTATACTCTGTCAGGCCATTGCTTTTATTTCTCCTTTAAATCAAGAAATCTAAGACAGGCAAAGTGCTATGGAATGTAAAACAGCAAAATTACTTTTGCCTGGGGAGACTAAGACTTTCCTGTACTTACAGGGCACTGTGTTTTTTCTTCTTCTGTTTTGTAGTGCAAATCTGTGTGTGTATGCACATGTCTGATCTGACAGGTTCCTTTAGGGTAAGGATGTATCTCACATACGTGTTCATAACCCTCCTCCCTATACCTATAGTCTCCACCAAGACCCTTCCATATAGAAGAACTGAAAAATCCTTTGCTGAGTAAAATCTTCCAAGCTGTCCTGATCTTCACATTCTTCAAGGGCTCTGGCTCCCAGCTGAAGAGGGCGGCAGATGATGCAGGAAAAGCGATGACAATTTTGGCCAAATCATGTTCCATTTCTCTCCTATAAACTTTCAATTTCTGTCAGTAGTATTCTTATTAACACTCCCTAGTTAATTACAAACTGAGGTGCGGCTGCCTGACCTGAGCGTGGATCATTGGAGATCTCCGATGAACACACTGGGATGCCCCGATTTTGTCTGTTTGGTCCCAACCATGTTTTATTTAGAGCCAGCCTCTTGTAGTGTATGGGTCTCAGTAGGCCCATTCTGTGGCATGCATGTCCCTGTGCGTTCTTGCTCTGTTTTCAGCCTCACATGCAGGTATGCTCAGCAATTAAATTTATATTCTTTAAAAGTTGAGCCCTGCTCTTTCAGCTGTGGTTGGATGGCATCGCTTGAAGTATTGAGAGGAACAGCATACTGTTTACATGGTTATTTATATATTTGTATTTTACTCCTTAATTTTGAAGGAACTGGGTCAATTTCTGAAAAAAAGTTGGGGTTTCTTTTTTTCTTTTCTGTTTTAGTTTGTGTTCTTTTTTTTCCTCTTGGTCATTCTTGGTTTGCATTCCATTCCATTTTATTTTAGGATTTTTCTGAGATTGTTCTTTTCTTTTTCCCAGGAGAGTGCTCTGACTGACTTTCTACACTATAACAATGAAGGCCTTCTAGGATAATATACACCAGGGAATCATTTTGTTTTGGGAAAACTGGCCTCTGGAGGGCGTTGCAAAATTGAGACACTACACACCTCACGGATTTTTCCTTCTACTTCAAATATGAGTGGTGATGTTTGGATTACATAGCAAATGCTTCATTCGATTGTTCATGTGAGTTTGCAAGGCTCCCAAACATGTGTGAGCATTGACATTTGAAAATAGGAAATGAGAAATGTCTAGCTAGACCACTGGGTTGTTTTATGAGAGGCTGATCCATGTGTGCAGGGAGTCATGGAGTGAGTGACTGTGACTCAGATCTTGGTTTCTCGGTTTTAAAATGACCTTAGCTCTTATAACAAGACACAAAGAAGGACTCAACAATTCCAATTCTGGATATTTATCTGAATAAATCTAAAACACTAATTGAAGAGACATATGATACACCCCTATGTTCGTTGCAGCATTATTTACAATAGCCAAGACATGGAAGCCGTCATCAACAGATGAATAAATAAAGAAGAGGTGGTACATATACATCATGGAATATTACTCAGTCACAAAAAAGATTAAATCTTTCTAGCTGCAAAAACATGGACGGACCTAGAGGGTATTATGCTAAGTGAAATAAGCCAGAGAAAGACAAATACCTTATGATTTCATTTCTATGTGGAGTCTAAAAAACAAAATTAAAAAAAAAAGAACAGAAACAGACTCATAAATGCAAAGAACATTTTTATGGTCTCCAGATGGGAAGGCTTTAGGGGAATGGGTAAAAAGGGGGAAAGGATTAAGGGGTGCAAATTACCAGTTATAGAAACAGTCAGGAGAATGTAAAGTACAGCATAGGGAATATAGTCAATAATACTGTAATAACTGTATCAAATGGGTACTAGACTTATCAGAGTGATCATTTCATAAGTTATATAAATGTCTAATCACTATGTTTTACAACTAATACAATCCTATACATCCACTGCAATTTAAAAATAAAAAAAATATTTAAAAATAAAATGGCCTCTGCCATGGAAATGCACAGCCCAGGTGAATCATGCTATGTTTGTGCAGCCTGGCTGTGATCAACTTTAAACAAATTGTGAAAAAATTACAGAACACTTTACTTCTGACTGCTCGATAAATGTGTATTCAAATTGATTAAATAAATGCAGGCTTGAAGATTTAAATATTACTTTGAAAAAAAATAAGTTTGCCAAAATTTGTTTATTTTAAGAGGAGTTAACAAGTGGGCATTTAAATCACTCATCAGAAAAAACTTTTTTTAGGCTACACTCCACAGTTTGAATATTTGTACCTGCAAACAGTTTTGTAACCCTGATACAAGGAAGACTGCATTTTATTACAGTCCCTCAAAGAGAAACCCAAATCCAAAATCTAATGTAGTAAATTTATGTAGATTTTAACTAATGTAGATTTTCATAAGGATTTCACAGGGCAGCAGGTATCACATAGCAAACGTTAAACTGATTTCCCACTGCCTCTTCTTTTACAGAACCTACTCCCACAGACCTCTCCTTCCTCTTCTCCTCAGTCCCTTCACAAACTTCCCCTAGTCTGTTGCAGGAACTTTCAGGGAGGGATGAAGGTTCTCATAGACCTTTGGTGTGAGGGTGGGGTGCTTAAGGCAAAAGCAGTGGTGCTATTTTCCAAGAAGTGGTGTTTAGTTGAGTAGGATAACTAAACTCGGACCTAGAGCTAAGTTTTGCAGTGCACAGAGCAGATTTTGGAGGAAGGATGGGGGGCTGGGCTTTAGGGTGAACCTGGGGGCCCAGGCATGACCCACCCAGAAGCCAGTCTGGATTTACAGTTTCCGTCTGCAGTTGTTTATTCACCAGGAGGTCCTTGCCCGCCTCTCCCTGGCACTTGTGCCAGGCACTGCAGGGGCTGATTTGCATCTGGAATTCCCCCAGCTACTTCTCAAGGTGACTGTAAGGTTAAACTTCTCCCTTCATGGGGCAGTCTCATCCCCGCCATCTCTTCAAATCCATTTCCAGCTTCTTCAGCTCTGAAGTGCCTTATTTCCTGCTTCCATTTCCATGATACAGAGGACATTTTTGATAAGTCAAGTAAGACCTAAGGATGACCTTCTTCCTTCATCTCAAACATGCCAGCATCATGGTGCAGCTGTGTCCAACTAAGGGGGTTGGTGCTCAGTGTGAGCCTCTGGCTTCCATATCTTCTTAATCAAGGCCAGCGTTAGTGCCCAAGTGACAGACCCAATACAGCCACCAAATACGGGCAACCCTGCTCCTGGTGTGTGTGTGTGTGTGTGTGTGTGTGTGTGTATGTGTGTGTGTAACTCACTCCTGCTGCAGGGCGGGACTCAGAGTATCTACAGTGGGGTTCACTTTGCATTGGCCTTGAGATGACCTATCATAAAAGCAATGGGTGTGGACATGGCCAGCTTCCCCACTGCCAAGCTCTCATCACAGAGTGGGCAGGCATCCTGATCCCTTCTTACCATTGATTTCCTATTGTTACTGTGACAAATTACCATAAACTTACTAGTCTAAAACAACATAAATTTACTAACATACACTGTTGGAGGTCAGAAGTTTTAAATGGGTCCACAGGGCTGCATTCCTTTGAAGGATTCATTCCCTTGCCTTTTGCAGTTTCCAAAGTCTGCCCATTTACCTTGACCCGTGACCCTCCATCACTGACTCCCGCTTCCATTGTTACACCTCCTTCTCTGACCCTGAGCCTCCTACCTCCCTGTAATAAGCACCCTTGAGATTTCATTGGGGGTCTCCCATGATAGTCTCCCCGTGTCATGATCTCTAACTTGATCACATTTACAAAGTCCCCTTTGTCATGTAAGGTAACATTTACAAATCCTGGGAATTAAAGTGTCCATGTCGGAGGCCATCATTCTGCCTAACGCAAAAAGCTTCTTCAGCTTCCTGTGCAATGACAGGTGCTTGGTATTGCTGAGCCCAATCACTTGCAAAACCAAGGCATCTCTGCTGGAGTCCTTCTCAAGTCCTAAAGTTTTCATGTCCACCTTAGGTTTTCTGTCATTAACAGTGAAGTCTCCTATCTATGTGAAGTGTACAAGAAAATAACCATCTTCCTCAGAAGCAAAACAATAAGATGGACATTTTAACTTTCCTACATCCCCAGGAGTTCTCTCTGAATCTCTTTCCTTTTGTGGCAGACCAGTTAGTCTGCCAATTATTAAGAATCTTTCAAGTGCATGACTAAACAATGCTCAGAATTGCTAAACCACAGCGCAGTTTGCTTTCAAAGTCCAGATAATAGTCTAAGCAATTCTTTCGGTTCTGCTTAAAAGTTTCCTTCCTCTCCCTTTTCACACTCAGAGTTGCTAGTCGGCTGATGTGGAGGCTTGGAGTAAAAAAGGGTGGTGGAATCTGCTCTCAAACACCCACCTTCCCTTTTCCCTGGGCTTCTCTGCAGAACAGGTAAGGAGAGAGAAAATGATGCTCCTTATCTGACTGCTTGGTATGAGGCTGCAGGACTCTCCTTCCTTGGTTCTGACTCCTTCTCTAACTCTTGTTGGCTTCATAAGGGAAAGTGGTGGCCAGGTCTCCTATGCATTGGAGGCTCCTGATGAGACTCGGCTTTCTGTAATTGATCACTAGCTAGCAGCATCATACTACAGATCTGTTAGCAGTTAGTTCTTGTGTCCTTCCACAGTAGGTTGCTCTCATCCCTAGCAAGCCTGTAGCACACCATCACTCACCGTTCACAATCTTATCTACCATTTCAATCCACAGCTCTGTACCTACCAGCAATTCGCAGGATTCATCATCTATATCTCCTAAGTACCAGGAATGGAAGAAAAACCTTGCCTTCTCCACCTGGTCATACCTTCACACTGGTTTTTACTAATGCAGGTTCTTCTGCAGGAACAACACAGGTGAAGGTTAGCCGCCCTAATGAGCAAGCGGACAACCACCCATGGAATTAAATGTATTTCCCTTCTTTGCAGATATCTCTTATGTTATTTTATAAGTGAACCCCTTACAGTCTCTCTCCCTAGACTATGGAAAGGAGAAAGAGCTTCTCTCAATGAACACTGTATAATAGTGCTAAGATTATGTGAAGTTAACCTTTACTAATTCATTCTCTCTGCCAGCCTCCTTTGCTTTGTATTGTTGTATTCTTAACTACATGGTGGTATTTATTTATCTTTTCACATGATTAAATATCTTAGTCTTTATTTTTATGGATTTGGATTCTCCACCTTCAAATTATAAAAGGATATTCTTATATTTTATTCCTAATTTAAATTTCTTAACTTAAAAATATAGATATTTAATCTAATTGGAATTTATATTTCTGCATGGTGTGAGGTAGGGATTGAATCGTATTTTCTTCACTGTCACTTTCACTGATTTTATAAAATCCAGAATATTTTGCAAGATTTGCAATTATCATTAAAATTGATTCATCAGGTTTTTACATTTTTATTTTGAACAATGTATAGCACCTGCTATCACATAAGAAGGGTTAACAATGACAGAGGTATTGGTGTGATTGGGGGATGAGCGGTTTCAAAAAGGACACAGAGAAAATACATTTCTCTGTCTCAGTACTTTACTCAACACTTTTGGTTATGATGTCTTTTGGCAGATGTAATCTTTTTAGTTTTGATGATATCTTTATTCTAGATGTATCTTTTAGATATAAGAAAGCAAGTAAAATTTGCAGAGTGCGTAGTGCTCTTATCTCTGAGCAGCTCCACTCACTCAGTTCCTTTGGGTGAACTGGGTTGTGCTCCTAGAGTAAGGTGGGTGCCATGAAGCCTCCCCAGTATTTAGAACAGAGGAGACAGGCATGTGGCACAGTATGGTGGTGAGATTTTCTTTAAATCCGTGTTACTCAGTGATCTCCCCAAAGGGGGAAAAATGAGGGCTTTTAAACTCCAGGCAATAAAATGAATCGTATCGATAGAAAACGTATATCTTGGCAGAGAAGAAACTTTCATTGATATGCACTTTGTTAAAGAAATTATGTTAAAGTCCCAGCTACTACCTTTTACATTCAATCAATAAATACCAGTTGAGTTTACTTCCCTACCATCAATTTGCAAAGCTAAATGGAATGGAAAACTCAGAGGTACATAATCAGTAGTCATCATTTTATAAGATTCTCTTTCCCCAAAGAGCTTTTTCTAGGTATGAAGGCAAAGCACTTATTTATGAAACATTAAATGACTATGCAGGAAGATGAATTCTGTGAGAGTGATGTATTACTAAAGGCAGTGATTACAAAGCAGCTTCACAGACGAGGTGAAAAGTCACTGAACTCTAAAGAACTAAATGCATAGAAGAAGGAGGAGAGGGTAGTTCAGGAGGGAGTAACAAGAACAAAGACAACAGGTGAAAATTCACAATGTCATATTTCTATTTAATTTTATTTTTCAAAAGTCAAATGTGAGGTAAAAACGCCATATTTTGCTTGAAAATGTGCTTAAAATTTTAAGCTTAATTTTTATTTGATAAATATTAATAAAAAAATCTATGAAGATTGTTTTCCAATTTTTTTCTAAAGAATATTTGTTCCCTAAACAGAAACTGTCTGATTTGGTTATCAGTGTAATAAATTCTCATATACTATCTTTTTAGTACCTTCTTGAGCTTTACAGAGAATGAAAATTATTTAGAAAACACACAAAATATAATTTAAAAGATACAGTTCTTAGAAATCTAAAATAGTTACAGACCACTCCAAAGAATAAATCATCTCTGGATACACTATTTGACAGACAAGTCTATTGAACGTAAGGTATTAGTGAACGGGGCTTAAGCAGAAAGCGACAGGTTGAAGTAATAATAGAGTCAGCAGTTCATAGAGAAAGATTCCATGTTTATTCACCATGCATAATAATGCTTTGAATGGGCCCCCAAGTTGGTCTCATACCTCCATCAGCAAAGTTTCTCTCGGTTGTGAATTGCATACTTTCTTTGCCTTTAGCATCCAAGTGATTTTCTACCTTGGTGATGCATCGTTTTTCCGCTGTCGGAGCTCCTGGCAACTAACGAACGCTTTGCAACATTCTGGCTTTTATACTCTGCTTTCCTCCCTTCCCACTCCGCTGCCCTGGCATCTCCCACCTACCCTTTGTCCCCCGGAAAACCCTTGCACTGCGTGCCAATTCCATTCTTGGAACCACTTCCCAATTAATGTACAGTGACCTCCCCCACCCCCAACTCCATTTAGAGTCCCTTGGAGAACAAATGCTCTGCGAAGCATTCCAGCCCCAGTAGCATTGCCCAGCAGCCTTTCTTTTGTACTGGTTTATGCCGTCAGGCTGAAATGATCAGGGAGGCATGAATAATTCTTTTTCCCGGGTGCCCTGGGAACATTTAAGGTGCCGTGTAATTCATACAAAATTACCATGGGAGAATTCTGTCCCCTGAGCTGTTTTGTCCTGTACCCCTAGGGAACATGTCAGCCCCATGAATGGTCCTGTGCCTCACAATTCCAACTTCAGTTCTCCCTTTAGATGTACCTGCTTTATTGAATGTTCTAAAACCAGCAGCTTCTTATTATTTTTCCCTTCAAGTGCAAGATCCAGACGCAGAGGTTAATGGCTGGAGCTTAGGGTTGTTTGGGAGGGCTTGTCCCGGGGTCCGAACACATACAAAGCATCCGTGGACATTAATGAGAGGACTGGGGGCCTGCGCCTTTATTTCAAGTTTTAAACCTTTTGTGAGGTTTGGCTTGCTGAGCTTGGGTTTTTTAAATGTCGCCTCAAACCAAATTGAATCCACACAGTGCTGGCAATTACCACAAAATGTTTTACCCTGGTCAGAAAGGTTTCAGGGGAATAAAATGCAGAGTAGAAATCCTCGGTGTCTTAATTAGGAATGTAGAACAATTTATGTTTTTCTTATTCAGACTAAGCGACCAGTAAGTCAAGCATACTTGCTTTAGTACACAAGGAAGTACTTTTTCAGTTTAAGCTGTCCCAAAACATACTGTGTTCTTATGGTTTGTTTCTGTAAGCCTTGAAATGTTTCATAAATAAATTTCAGACAATTAAATGGCTGGGACCAGTCAAGCCGTACAAAGGACCAGCTTGGGAAAGGGGGAATGGAGAGATCTCGGGCTGTCATTTCTCTGACAGCCTACAGCCTCTTCCATATCATTATTGTTACACCTTCACTCAAGGACTCCTGTTCCTCTGAGGCTCAGGTCATTCAGCTATCACACCCCCTATGCTTCTTCATCACTATCCTCTAGTGACCTTCTGGTCAATTCTATTTACTCATTGAATACTTTAAGACCCAACCCACTTTCCTCTTCTCCTGACAATTTTTAAAGTACTTAGCCAGCATATTCTATTGGGTTGGCCAAAAATTCCATTTAGTTTTTTCCATACAGTGGCTCTGGTAGTGCTTAGTGGTCTTTAACTTCATTCGAAACATTTTTTAGATTGTATTGTGACAGCTGTCATATGAGCCTGCATTAAAAAAAACATTTACCAAAATTGGTCAATTTTTGTGCATTTTAATATTGAAGACGGAAGAAGGTATTCAACATATTCAGTGTATTATGCTTTATTATTTCAAGAAAGGTAGAAATGCAGCTGAAATACAAAAAAAGATTTGTACAGTGTATGGAGAATGTGCTGTGACTGATCAAACATGGCAAAGTGGTTTGTGAAGTTTCTTGGTACTATTGACATTTTGGCCAAATATTCTTCACTGTGAGGCTGTCTTATGCATTGGGAGGTGTTTAGCAGCACCTCCAGCCTCTACCCACTAGAAGCCAATAGAGGGGGATAGCCAATATACTCCAAATATCCAAATCAATAAAGTTAATGGTGAAAATGAAAAATGTGTTTTTTATTTTACAGAAAAAAGCTAAACAGACTTTTTGGCCAACCCAATACTATCAAAGCTATGTAGTTTTGCCTGTCTGGGGAAACTTGATGACCTCCAGGTAATCCCTTTCTACTCCTGAATGGCAAGACCATGTAGAAAGTGCATCTGCAATCCCAGCCTCATTTCCTTAATTCCAATGACCATTCACTCAGCATTGTATCACTCCCCATTTCTAGGCTCGTATCCTAGCTATGGTTATCACCCAAAAGAATATTGCCTCCATCCATAAACATTTGAAGTTTCTCTCATCTTAAAAATAAAATCCCTCCCTGGGTTCTCTAGTTATCATCTAGACTTCACCTTGCATCTAACACCTCTAAGTAGTGTTCTACACTTATCATGCTCCTTTCATCTCTCCCTTTCATTCCTAAACTCCTTGAGACAGGTGTCCAGCACCACTGACCTGTTGAACGTGTGTTCTCGCCCGAGCCACCCAGTGGCTTCATCACAAAGCTGGTGGGTTTGTTTCTGAATAGTTCTACAACACATGTGACAACACTTTTGTTTGTCCCACCTGTATGTCTCTTAAAGCTATTTTTCTTTGCCTCCTTCATGGACCTCTCTTAAATGGTGCTTTCCTCTGGGTTCCATCTTAGATTGTCTCCAATTTATTTTCCATTATGCTTTCTCTGCAGGATCTTTTCTAATCCCAACCTTCAGCTAATTTATGTATTTTATGGCAATAACTCTCAAATCTGTACATGTAGCCATTCTCCAAGTTTTAGAATCATAATAAATATTACCTCTCTTAGATACCACGACCTGCTGTCACATCAAGACCCACATCTCAACAAGTGCACATCAAAACTCATCATCTTCCCTCAAAATGGCCTTCATGTTGCTTTGTGCTATACTGGATCAGTTGTCACAGGCTGTGACAAAAGCTAGAAGAACAGGCTTATCTTTATTTCTTCCTCTTCTATATTTCCTACCTCCAAGAAATATAGAGTCCTTAGCATCGTTCCTGGCTTATGCTAAGTGCTCAGTAAACTTTGTCAATTGGCATTAAAAACCAATTTCTGTTTTGGAATTTTGAAAAAAACAAGAATAATTTGAAATGCTTAAATCTAAACATGTGGCAGTTTTGGTAAATAGTTGGCCTAATTCTAAATTTACCTAAAACAAGTAGGAGATACTATATGTGGTATTAATATTAACTTGTATCCTTCCTCTCTAGGGAAATAATGGAACATGGCGATTCTAAAGAGGTTTGCTTCTTCTAAGGTATGCTTTTATGCAAACTGCCTCCTCAATTTTCTTTTCTGGAATTGACTTCAGGCCACGTGCGCCATGCTGTGTTATCTCCAAGCCTCTCCTTGTTCCTTAAGGCCTTTGCCAACTTGTGTTGGTGAGGAAGGAGGATTTTACATCCTACTTGGTGTTCCTCCTAGGAAAAGGGAAACTTTTAGGCTGAGCATGGTTGTTCATGACCTGAAAGAGACTTCTGTTGAATGTACAAGCCCTGGACTCCATGTGTTTCCTAAACCAGCATCCTGCTAGCTACAGATGCTTGGGGAGAAGAGAGGGTTGCTGTGAATGCTACGTGCTCCTCACTCATCATTTTTTAAACTGTCTATTCTTTTAAAGTCTTTTCAACCCACTAACAATCAGAAGAATGGATTGAGGTCTTTACAGACAAAACTGAAGGACTATAATACATTTGTACATTGTATATAACACATTTAAGGAATTTAAGCAATAAACCCGGATGTCCCAACCTCAAATCTCTGTCACTAGTAATATTTGGTTGATAGTTGTCCATCTTGAGGAAAATTCTTTTTTTTTCAGCTTGTTCATACAAATTAACAATGGCTCTGTGACTTCTACTGAAACTGACAATGAGACAGTATCAGAAAGTTCAGCTTCTGTGCCTGAGAGTTCATGTCCTGGTTACTGATTTTGGTGGGTAATTGTTAACTTGTTCTACTGGTAATGATACTACCTCTGTGTCTATACCTTTCTTTGGTTTTGGCTTCAGGTATTCATCAAGGACATATAAAACCTCTTGGCCACAGAGTGGATGATTCTATGCAATGTCTTAACTTGACTGCCTTCAGGGCTTGCCCCCTGCTGGTAAGCACTGGTGTGTGTGCTCTTCAGTGTCCACTTCCACTGGCCTCTTCCCTTGCCTACTGATGCTGTTACCATTTTGAATATCACCCTGACCATCTCTGCTTTCAGTCTAAGCCTCGTCGACTAGTAAATTGCCACATCATTTCTCTAAACTAATGCGTCTCTGACTCACATCCAGTAGATGGGCTCTCCTTCTCATGGGCTGATTTATTTACTAAAACTCGACCACCAGATCCTACATTTTCAACACACAAATTTCTTTAACTGTCTCTCTGGCATTTAGCAAGTTTTAGTCTTACGAGCTTCTTCTGCTAGATATACATCGTTTCATTAAAGTCCTAGCTGTTAGGATGCAAAGGTGTTATTTACCTGCCTGCAAAGGCATCCACTTTAAGCTGCTGAAATTACCTACAATTTTATGCATGTTGTCTTAGCTCAAGCTGCCATGACCAAGTACCACAGACTGGGTGGTTTACACAACAGAAGTTTATTTCTTCCAGTTCTGGAGGCTAGGAGTGTGAGGTCAGGGTGCTAGCATGATTGGTTTCTGGTGAGAGCTCTCTTCCTGGCCTGAACTGGCCACCTTTTCACTGTGTCCCCATATGGAAGAGAGAGAAAACCAACTCCCTGATGTCTCTTCTTTGAAGGACAGTAATTCTATGGGACTAGGACCCCACTCTAATGATTTCATTTAATCCTAATTACTTCCTTACTCCAAATATAGTCACATTGGTGGTCAGGGCTTCAAAATATGAATTTGGGGCAGGAGACAATTCAGACTACAGTACCTGTTTCATGCTGGTTACATGGCAAGTGAATTGTAAACAAATAGAAAGATTTCCAAAGAGAAAGTGGGGCTCAGAGAATAGGTAACGTGAGCTGTTAATGGAACCTTCAGTAAGGTGAGATGTCATTCTCAGCTGACAGGCAGAAGCTCTGGAGCAAAATAATGAGAAAGAGGCCATATTTTCTGTAGGGCTGAAGGTGGACAAGGCAGTAAAATTATACAAATAAGAAATGAAAAGTTAAAAAGTACAGATTAGCAAAACAGTCAGAGCCATTTATTGCTAGAAGAACATAAAAGTCATCTCACTAAATTTCCTACAGGATCCAGATGAAGAAACTGAGACCTTCCTCTCTAAGATGGGGAGTCCTTGGCAAACCAGGATGAGTTGGACATCCTATTTTTCCAATATGATGCAATGCTATAGGCAGATAAGAAAAAAGACTTTCCTCAAAGAATATTAAACCTCCAAGACGAACTATGATGCTATATGACAAATACAAAACTAAATTTTCAGAGAACATTCTTCTGCAGAGACTGGCAAATTCAAAACTTCCAACAAGTTTCCCCCACACATGGGGCTTATTAGAGGCCCTGCATTTCCCTTGGCAAGGGAGACAAGTTGCATTTAAATATTAACTGGAGCTGCTCTCCATAATGTATGCAGAGTGGGCTTCGACCATGTGTTGGAATGACATCAGCAACCCTCAGACCCAGCTACAGAGGTTCAGAATCATTGCATGCCAGAAAGATGAAAAAGAGTGGGAGTGTCCTACGTCAGGGAAAAACTGACAGACCCATCCACTCCAGCTAACAGAGCTCACAAATTTGCCTCAAGTTGAATGGAGTCTTGAAGAATCTCTGATCTTAGCTAGAGCATTTATTTATACATTATTCAATAGACATGAAGATGAAGTGCTGGGAAATAAGGCCTTCATTTGCATTATCAAATGAGTTCATAGAAAAAGCTATATGAAAGCACCGATAACTTCGTGGATCTGCTCTGAGACCCCAAAATGTGCACCACAAAAGAAATAGACTAGAATCAGACACCTTCCTCCAGGCCTCAAAATGCATACTACACAGGAAATAGGCTAGAATCAGACATCTTCCTCTAGGCTGTTCCCAGACACGAAATCTTCTTCCCAGAGCCCAAACCTTCTAGCTAATAAGTAGAGACCTGCTTTTATTTAAAAGAATAGACTAACACTGTGTTATCTCAACACTTTTTTAGAAACAGATTTTCCAAGTTTTCACAAAATAAAGTGGTTCCCACAGTTCCTTTGTGGACTGGTAATGTTCAATCAATTTCTTTTTCTTGACTGTGATGGCAGTTCTGATACCTGCCCAGAGGCAGGTATAAGCCAAAAGTCTGAAACTCTTGCTGACAGAGAAGAAGATAAATTGACCAGGCTGCCGCTGTTCTATCTTTGAGAAATATTCATGTGAAAAAAAAATCATGCCTGATGAAATAAATAGACTCCTTCTTCCTGCTTGAATATGTTACATGCCATTAAGACAAAGAGAATTTCACAGGATTTCTAAGCTGGGTGTGGAATTTTTAATGTTTTCAGTCTGGAAAGAGGAATACGTTTAAGGTTGGAAGACAAGTTCAAAATTGTGTCTAAGAGCTCTTGGCTGCATGACTTGTGCAAAATGCTTCATCTATCAGATGTAAATTCTCCTCACCCAATTCAATGGGAAGAGTGCATTGGGTCATCTCTTTGGTCCCTTCCACCACCAAAGTTCTGTGACACTAAGGTCCCTGATACTGTATTTCAAAGCACCAGCTAAACTGCTTTTCATTCTTTTGTACAGTACAAGCATGAAGACCCACATGTGCAGACTCAAAGGGATGCGTCATATATTCTGTTACAGACTGAATGTTTGTGTCTTCCTGGAATTGATATATTGAAACCCTAGACTCCAATATGACTCTATTTGGTGATATGACCTGTGAGGAGGTGGTAAAGGTCAAATGAGGTTATTAAGCATAGAGCCCTAATCTAACAGGGCTTATACCCTTTAAGGAGAGAAACAATCTCTCTCTCTCTCTCTCTCTCTCTCTCTCTCTCTCTCTCTCTCATGTGAAGCCATAGCAAGAGGAGTGTCATCTGCCAGCTATCATGTCAGACTCTGATCCCGCTGGTACCTTGATCTTGGATGTCCCAAGCTCCAAAACTGTGAGAAAAAATTTCTGTTGTTTAAGCCACCCAGTCTATGATATGTTGTTATGAAAGCCCAAGCAGACCAATACATACTTATGTTTTTAAAAATTATTAAAGTTTCAATCCCCACCTTCATACTTTGATTCCAAAGACTTGATTCCAGCTCTAGCTAGATGAGTGCACTTCTATACTACTAACATTTTGGAATTGATCCTTTTAGACAAAACCCCTTTATCTCTGAAGTCATAAATCTCTTAGCCTCTCAACCACAAATAGCTTGTAAAACTTTGATTTCAAGTAATCTAAACATAGGATTTTTGCTTCCACAACAAATCTGCTCAACCCTGCTTACAAACCCATTAGTCGGAATGAAAAAGTCATGCTTGGCCTTTAGCTCTACCCAATAACCTCGTTAAGTCCTTAGTTACCAACCTCTCTGCTTCTTAGAACTACTTAAGTTTCCTCTCTCTCTTCCTCCCCTTGCCTCATCCGGACTTGTAGCAGGTGCTTTACTTCTTGCTTCAATTTTTCCAGAGTCTTCCTAGCCAGAAACTGCATCACCCACTCCCCATCTCGCTGATCTATGTATACCCATATTCCTGTTATCTGGCTCAGGATAAGGCATAGCCATCCCTCAGTCTGCTCTCTGTCTTCTTTCCCTGGCTGCTTCCCCAGGGATTTTGTTTCATTAGCTTTCCTCATTCTCTACTGGACCTCCAAACTATCTTCTGATGGTGCCTTCACCTCAGCATGTAAAAACACCTCAGACTATGTCATCGTCCCTCACCTTTCCTTCCCAGACAAGCATGGTGAAAGAGTAGCCATTGCTTGTTGTCTTCTTGGCTCCATTTGCCATTTTTTCTCTCAGACCAACTATGGGCTGGTGAATGCAAACACATGCATGCTGTCTAAGAGGGGGCATGTGGTGGTGAAGGGAAGTACTGGGTGCAGAAATTCTTGGTTCTGGGCTTGGCTTGACTGTTGTGTGTTTGGGGTAAATGACTTCTATCTCTGAGCCACAGAAAAGCAATGAACATATTTTACAAATCATAAAATTAGCGTTCAAACACTTGTATATGTGAAGGTGTTTATTCATTATAAAGGGCTACTTCAATATTAATTTCTAATTATTCTCTCTCAATATTATTCACATTTTAGGCTAGGTCCAGCTTTTCGGGGTTTTAAATTTCTTTTGCAAAAACAGCATGCTTCTAATGATGAAATTTCAGGCCAGGGAGTGGGTCAGCCCAAAGGTATGTTGGGCAAGTGGTCATCGTGTCAGTAACTCAACTTCACCTTAATATCGGCGCACTATCATTTAGGTTCCACTGAATACATGTGAAAAGGAGCTCCATGGGATGGAGCTATGATAACAGTCTGCTGAAGGTCACAAACTATTTTCCAAACATTTGAGGCTCAATAAATTTCCAGATGTATTTGGCCCTGAGTGAGTTCATTTTTTTAAAAACCCATGTGTGTTTAAAAAAAAAAAAATTACCCATATGTTTTTGATTCATTTACACTTCAATCATTAAAATTTGGTTTATTTCATAGTTATCTAATGTCCAAGAAGTTTTTTTAAAGTAAATGTTTAAAAGTACTTTTTAAAAAGCCACTCTAAAAAAAGGTCAAATAACAGGAAGCTGTGGTTTGCCAAGAGTAAATAAATTTTACACATCCAAAGTTTCCATTTTGAGTCCAAATTGCAAACCTGTCATCTCTGTGTTGTTTCTAAAGAAACCTTAAAAAAACAAGTTTTACTCTCCAAAATAAGCAGAATAGTGCCAGGTGAACACAAACTTAAAATAATTAACAAAACATGGCTCTCAGATCCACAATTGCAAACATTTACCAGCTGATTTGCAAACAGATATTAGTTCCATAGCATGGAATCAGGAAGAGAACTTAGGTTATTCTGTTGTCATTATTCTGTTGTCTTTGGCCAGTCATTAATTTAATAACATGCCAGTTTTCCCCTTGAGAATATAGAGTTAATAAGATCTGTCCACCTATGCTGAAGTATTTAAGATAGGGTCAAGGAATGTACAGGACATTACAACTCCTTGGAAAATATAAAGTGCTATGTAATCACATTGTATCCAAAGAACAGTAATAAAATGTATAATCATTATTGTGGAGCAAAGAATTTTGCAAAAACATAAGTTTTTGGTTATACAATGGAACACTACTATTAATGAAAAAAATAAAGAAATTTGAATTCAGGTTTTTCTCTTATTATTATTTTAAATATTTTTTATTTTAATTACAGTTGACATGCAATATTACATTAATTCCAGGTGTATAACATAGTGATAAGAAATTTATATAACTTACAAAGTGATCACCACCAAATTAAAGTGGACTAGTTTTTGGCTCTTTTAATTTATAACCACCAATTTTATGATGTTGTGGCATTTATTCACCCTTAATTTTTCTTGATCCAGAGGTATCCAAGAAAAACTTTTAAGAATTTTAAAATTACAGGGCTGTAGTAAATACTATTAGATGTTTACAATATGTCGGTACATTTAATGTACCTTGTTTTGTTTAATCCTGACTTAATCCTGGGAGATGGTATCATGACCCTCAATTTACAAGTGAGGAAATTAAAAGAAACCAGTTGAGGGTCACGTAGTAAGTGCACAAAATAACACTCAAACAAAATGTAGCCTTTACACTCCAGACATTTTCCTTCCTTTCCAACTTCTCAAAATGTAAAGAAAAAAAATTGCCATTTAAAAACATAGCATTACTCTTCCGAGAAACAGAAAGGTAATGAAAATAAATAAAATGACCATCTTTAATATTTTCCTGGTTCAGTCTTAACGTGCATGAATGACGACCCATAATGTATCTTCAGGTATTAAGTTCAGTATTTAAGCAGTCAGTTAAACATTGCTGTGATTTATTCACAAGAGAAATTTCATTGCTTCTATAATAATATTGGAGTTCACACTCTGTTACCTGAACAGACATATTTATCTTCTTCAGTTTTATAAAGTGCCATCTTGTTCTTTGATATTTCTTGAAAATGACACCAAAAAAGCCTATATACTTTTCTAGGGCAGAAGGACCACCCCAAGAAATATTTTTAATGGAGTCATAGAATATAGGACCTGGTTATCAGCCGTCCACGTTTGTCCCATGGTTTGTGTGTCTGAAGCCGGCATATGGTTTACGACTTCTATAATTCACCAGGATTTTTTTTTTAAATGCCCTATGTCCATTAGCTTTTCTGGCATAATAAATGACCTCACAATCTAACAGCTTAAAACAACGTTTATTTAGTCCTTAACTCCATGGATCAGCTGAGTGACTCTTCTCATCTGGCCTGGCCTGGTTGATCTTTGCGGGGCGTCCTCACAGGTACGAAGCCGGCCGGCTGGCCAGCTGGTGGCTAGGGGTCTAAATGCTTTCACTGAGATGTCCGGCAGTTGGCATTGGTGGGTCAGAGTGACCGTGCTGTGTGAGTCTCTCACACAGGCTAGCCCCAGCTTCTTCCTATAGAGTCTCAGGGCTCCAAAAGGGGAAACTGAAAGCCTGTTGAGGACATGGCTTGATGCTTGCACGATCTTACTTCTGCTGCATTTTATTGACCAAGGCAAGTCACCAATAAGAGCCCAGATTTAAGGGTGTGGGAAACAGACTCCACCTTTTCCTGAGAGGAACTATAAAATAGGTATCTCTTTTTCTATTTATCACAAATTTTCCCACTCAGTTCCCAAATCTATGACTAGTTCCCGAAGCTTAATAAAACTGTGTGTGAGTAAAAAGAAAATGAAGAAATTCACTCTAAACTACCTTTGGTATTTTGTTTTCTAGACAAATAAAAAGAAGTCTCATGCACAACCCTGCCCCTTGATTCTGAGTCCCCAATTCAGTCTGCTTAAAAGCGAGCAGGGAAACGAACCTTTGAATCAGTCCCTTTTTGAAGCCCCAAATAATTGATCACTGAGCTCCAGTACAATGCCCCTAGTGATACAACTAAGATGTTTCAGCCTTTTGGAGACTGGGGACAACTGAGACAGAGGCCAGGAAGCTGAGCCATTTCTTCCCCTTCTCTGCGGCAGGGCAGGGCCGAGAAACGACATCCAGCCAGCTCTCTCCTCACCACCCGGAATCCCTCCTCTAACCAGCTCATGTAAAACACACATATTATTCCAGTTCTAGATTCTAATAAGTGCTCCTTTTAAAGTATTTTGGGGATAATAGTGATTATTGTTGCATATGCTAAGATAGTAATTATTTAGAAAGGAAAACCTACTCATCCCATAATATGACACTTCCCTAGGAAGTTTTATGGCTTACCATGAGTTTATTTCATGTAGCACAAATATAAATTATATAAAGCATGTTCTAGGATTAAAAAGATACCAGCATTTCAAAGGTTAGTTTATTATTATCTAAATAGCTTTATGTCAATGTCTGATTAGGCATCTTTTATGTTATTTTTCAATTTATTTAAACTAAATACGTTTAGTTTACTTAGGTGGTAAACCAATGTATTTTTATGGAATTATTTTCCCCCACACTCAGACAGACATGCATTTTACCAAGAGCAGTTTTTACTTCCTGCTATCTGGGTTCAATCAGCATGGTGTCATCCATATTATGGATCAGTGTGAAGTCCTGTGGAACAGAAAAGAGATTCATTTAGATCTATGTAAATTAGACTATGAGAAAGGGCTGAAGGGTGGATGTAGTTGAAGCTTGAACAGTGTAAATGTATTGCTTGTTGTGTCCGATGAAAGAAAACAGCTTCTGATGATCTTTGCTAAGAGATATAGAGAAGAAAGAACACTTTCCAGACCAATAAACGCATAGCAGTTCCCAAAGGACATGTTGATTTGTCTTACAACAGTGATTATCAATGGGGTGGTAGTGGGGGGAAGGGGGCACCCAGAAAACACTGGCATTACCTGGAGATATTTCTGGCCGTCACAACTGGAGTGAGGGATGCTTCTCGCATCTACTGGTTAGGCCAGGGATGCTGCTAAAAATCCTACAATGTACTGAACAGGCCCTCACAACAAAGAATTATCTGCTCTAAAATGTCAACAGGGCCAAGTTTGAGAAACCCTGACCTACAGTAAAATTGGAACAGGAACAGAGCCGCAGTTGAAGCCAATGCCTAGTTCAGTTTACAATACTCCACTGTCATCTTCCAAGATCCAGCTGTCTTTTGCACAGGCCAAATAAGTGATTTGAATGGGACTCTGGTAATAATTACCACCCTTGAATCTTTCAAGCTCTTTGTGGTAGCACTGGTCTCTGCAATGCCTCCAGAAATGTATTACTTCTTCTGGTTTATTGTTTAATTAGGGAGTTGCAGTTCCAGATGCTTCCCATTGGCCTTTCCTACCTTAACAGTTATTACTCCAGAGATCAAGGAACCCAAACAGAAATTCTGTCAGCTGTTCACTATGCTGGTGTCAAGTTTGCATCCCAGAACTGGGAAAATAACGACAGAATAGGCTCAGGGGACCCACCGCACAATTTGTTACACACAACCCTTATATTGAGGAGAGAGGGCACGAGCGTGGATTTATAACATAAGATCTTTTCTTGGTCCTCTAAATATGTGCCCTGGGAAATCCAGAGGACATTTTCTTTAACAAGATTGTGAGATATATATTTGTGCAGGGAGCCATAGTACCCTTGGAAAGCTCCGTCGTTTCTATTTCTTATATGCCAAAAATGACAGCTGGAATGGCTGTTCTCAACTGGGCTCGCTAAACTCAGTGGGAATTAGAGCGTCCTGAGGAACTCCTTGAGATTGACATTAGCTCAAACTCCATTGTTTATCCAGCCTCCGTAAACAGCCATTTTGATTGGTAAAGAAGTAATTTTGAAAATAGATATTTGAAACAAATGTCCTTTGAGTTGTCCTTTTGTTGCCAAAAATGATGTATAGTTGTCACTTGTAAAGACTCACATAGTTTCACTTTAAAAATGGAAACAAAACTTCTCAACTACTTTAAAAAAGTCATCCCTAGAATTTTAGGGTGTTTTAAAACCACATGATAGAAATTTAACACTGTTTTATTACATGGACACCTTGAAAGATAACTATTCACTAGCTAACAGCAACAACGTATTACAAAATAGAGACAGACCGAAAAATAGAAACCAATAACTGATTGGTAAATATAGCAGAATTTTCTGACAACACCTACCTAAGATTTGGAGTTATAAATTTTGTCTCTTTATGTCTTTTTGTTTTTTTATATCTTAGTTTTAAGGCATGTCAGTCTTTAAAACTAAGTAACATCATGAACTGACTTTAGAACAGATCCTTGGAATTACTGTATCCTATGTTAAGATGAGATTTTCTGAAAGTCACATTAGTTTCATCAGAAGTATAATGAAGTCAAGCTTATCCAGTTGTGTTTATGTCTTATGTTACATGACATATGAATACGATTATAAATGTACATACCAGTGCTTTGTAAATACATAAATATCTTTAAAGGAGGTATAGGTATTAGTTTCCTAGGGCTGTTGTAACAAAATACCGCAAACTGAGTTGCTTAAAAGAACAGAAATTTATTGTCTCACAGTTCTGGAGGCTAGCATTGGAAGTTCAGGAAGCAGGGCCATGCTCCTTCTGAAACCCCCAAGGGAAAACCCTTTCTTGCCTCTTCCTGTATTCTGGTGATTTTCTGGCAGCCCTTGGAGTTCCTTGGCTTTCACCTGCAACACTTTAATAATGTGTCTTCATCATCAGGTGGCATTCCTGCCTCATGTCTATGTCTCTTTTCTGTTTTATGAAGACATTTATCATATAAGATTTAAGGTCCTACTTAATATGATCTCATCTGAACTAAACACATCTACAATGATCTTGTTCTGAAATAAGATCACATTATAAGGTAGAAGGAATCAGGACTTCAGCCTATATTTGGGGGGATGAGTTCAACCCATAACAATAGATATGGTCAAAACTTTAAAAACCACTGTCCTAAATGTTATTTCTGGGGCTGCTCCATCTCTGAAAGCTCTGTTGGAACTACTTCCCTGTCTTATTTCCTCCTCATCTTCACTCTTTGTGGCATTCCTACCATAAAAGTATTCAACCTTATCAAGTGCTTCAATCCACAGGCCTTTTCCCTTTTCATTACCCGTCAGGACCTTTCCTCCTTTCTCAGCATACTCTCAAATTACAAGCATGCTACTGCAAAAAGTCCTTTTTTTCTCTTTCTTTGTAACAAGTTCCTATAGCAGATCCCAGACCTATTAAATCTTTCTATCCTCTTACTCCGCTCTTGTATCTGAGTAGGTAAATATCAATGGACAAATATAACAAAATCAAATTTTCTAGGCATGCTTCAAATTATCGCCACATTTTTACATTGGATTCCCACCATTTCCCCTACTCTCCTCTGATAGCTGTCCTTCCTACTTCATTGATAAAATGGAAGCCATCAGGAGAAAGCTTCTGCACATTCGCAATACCACGTTTTCCAACACATCCGTCTCTGTGTCCACGTGTGCCTATTTCCAACCTGTTCAGAAGGAAGAATTTCACTGCTTTTACCTAAGGCCCGCTGCTCCGGTGGGTCCGACTTCTTTTCATAATCGTCCCTGTGATCGTACCCTCTCTCGGCTTCCTCGCTCATCTTACATTTTCCCCTGTATCACTTCTATCAACAGGGAAACACTTAAAAATCATCCCTTGACTCATGTCTCCTTTCAATCGGTGTCCCTTTTTTTTTTTTTTTTTGGTGTCCATTAACAAGAATTATCTTCAAGATTATTGTCTAAGTTTTCTGTCTTCAATGCGGATTCCATTCTCTCTTCCACTCATACAATTCAGTCCAGTCAGCCTTTCTTCCCCAGCCCTTCATGAAAATATCTTATGAAGAAAACCATTACCTCACACCTTAATAACCACAGAAATATTCAACCTTATCAGACACTTCATTCCATACAAATCTCTTTTTGCATTACCCATCAGGGCTCTTATTGTTTTCTCTCTCTCTTAATTCAACATATTCTAAAATAACCAAAGGGGTATTCTTGCAAATACCCCTTTGTACCTCTCTCCCTTGAATGCACTCCTGTAGCAGACCTCAAACCTGTTGAAAACTACTATGCTCTTACTCAACCCCATACCTGAGTAGGTAAATACAGATTTATAAACTAACAAAAATCAAATTTAGTGGATTACTTCAAATTTATAACCAAAGTTATCAAAAGGGAGTTGTATTAAATATCATCATATTTAAATCTTTGCAATATTGGATATTGTTGACCCCTCCCTCCTTGAAACACATTCTTCTCTAAGCATATTCTCATATTTGTATATTCAATTGTTCATGCAATCTCCCCACGTGAATGTACAAAAAAATTCCAAACTTTGTCCAATAACACCATCTAACTCAGTTGTGTCAATCTTATATGTAGGAATTAACCTTGGTTATTTTTGTTCCCAAACATCTCATATCTCATAATTTCAAGAAATTATATTGCTCAGTCTCTAAAACGTACTTGAAATTTGGTCACCTCTCATACCACACCTACTCTAGTCTAATAAAACATTATCTCTTGCCAGGACCAGCCTCTTGATATGAGCGCTGAAGGCTGCTAAAACAAGGAAAGAATTTTACTTCAAAAAGTCCCACCTACAGATATTCTTGTTTGTTCCCTCTCCTAAGAAAATAGAAAGTTCTAAGCGTTTAAACCCTAAGATACTTGTAGAGTATAGATGACTGTCTGTTGTTGTTGTCAGATTCATTTACCCATCCCCTTTTGGGTATTTCAGATATCTTACCGGTAATTTCTCATCAAATATGGAATCACATAATCTCAAAGAGTTGGGAGTGACTTTAGAAACTTTGCAGCCTGAGTGACCCATTGGCAAGACATATTCAAAGTTATGAAAAGCAGGGGCCTACAGCCAAGGTTGCTCTACCCAGGGAAGATGTCATTTAGAACCAAAGGGCAGATAAAGAGCTTTCTGGACAAGAAAAAACTAAAGGAGTTTGTCATTATCAAGGCATTATTACGTGAAATGGTAAAGGGATTTATTTAAGAAAAAAGATTAAAACTATGAACAATAAAATGACAAAAAGTACAAATCTATCAACAATTGGATCTAAAAAACAAACTAAGTAAACAAGAAGAACAGAGACAGAATCATGGATACAGAGAGCTTTCTGTTGGTTGCCAGATGAGAGGGGGGTGTGGGGGGATGGGTGAAGAGGTAAAGAGATTAAAAGTACAAATAGGTAGTTACAGAATAGCCACGGGGATGTAAAGTACAGTACAGGAAATGGAGTGGCCAAAGAACTTAGATGCATGACCCAGGGACATGAACAATGTTGGGGGGACTGCCTGAGGGAGTGGGGGTTGCTGGGGGAGGGGGGTTAATGGGGAAAAAATTGGGACAGTAGCATCATCATTAAATTTCACTTAATATGATTTTTAAAAGTAAAAAATAATATTAAAATAAAATTAAGTAAAAAGATCACTTCAGAGCCTAATCTCTCAGATTATGCTGCAAGGCTCAGAGCTTTTAGCAGGTGCTTTCAGGGCCACAGAACTTCCCAGTCCTAGTGCTCATGCAGAGACCACGTACCAAGGCCCTCTGTTCAGTGTTTTTCCTCCTGCTTCAAAAAGGAACTTTTTCCTCTCACCTTCACAGGTATGTGAACTCATGATCATGATATATTTCTTTTCTAACCACCCGAGGCTAATTGCTGTGGCTTTTTGGTTGTACTTTGTGTGAAAATGGCATAAGAAGAAAGAAGAATATTTTAGGTGCAAGTTAATATAAAATGCTTTGGTTAATTTCATTCTCCTTCTCAGTGTACGCAGGGGTGTCCTCTGAGCTATTAGGATTTTTGTAAATAAAGACATATTATAAGGTAGGAAACCTTCAGTATTCCTTACTCAGGGTCCAGCCATCAATGACTTGAGTTCCAAGGTGCCAGGAGCCCTTGTTTTACTAATCTAGAGACACTCCCCAAATGGCAAGCAGTATACTTTAAAAGCATTTCATTTGGGCCCCTGCAGCTGTCTCTGAGCCTCTTTCTTATTTGTGTGAAGTTTCTGACTGTCTGCTTATTTTATTCCACCATATGGGCTAAATTACACCTTCCTTTAGATATGTAATTTAAATCACCTTTCCTGTCCAGCAGCTTGTCAGATTTCGGCCACCTGTAGGGGCCTAAGGAGATTACATGCTGAAAATACTGAGCTTTATGCCAATCCCAACTTCTACTCTTGAGCCTGAGGCTAGGTAATTTCACAACTCAACATTTCAACAAATATTTATTGACGATTTGAAAGTACTGTGTAAGTTACTCCAGAGGATACAGAGATGAAATTCACCTACATCCTCCAGAGATTCACCATCTGGAGAACACACATGTGTTTGACATCACATGAGGCTGACTGTGATACGAGCCGTGGTAGAAGTACAATTTGAAGGGTGGAATTTGGATGGGTTCCTGAATGACCCATGGCATGTCAAATGTGATCATGGGGCTGGGAGGGTTGCAAGGTGTGTTAGGGGAATGGAAGCATTACCACTGTCATTGAAGTGAAGGTTTGCATGTGTGTTCAGAGAATGCAAGGCTGGAAAAGAAGTTAGGAAACAAATCACAAAGTGCTTTGAACTTTAACCTTCAGACCAAGGCCCATATTCTGATGCAAGGGTGACTTATACAAGTTTTGAGTGGTAGTGTGATAAAACACCAGGCCTGTATTTTATGAAGAAAAAGTGCACATGGAGGACAATTTGAAGTAGAGAAAACCTAGACACAAGAATGCTAATGAGTTGGTGTAGAAAAGATCTGTTGCATTTTGCCTTCTATACAACACCAAGCGCTCATGACCTTTCCCTTAAAAACAGTTCCTCAGGTTCTCTTTGGGGAACAATTCTCCCAACCAGTGCATTTCAAGTGGCATTGACTCAACTTTTGGTTCCAGATGTGGACATTTGACTTCTGTGGCATCAATAAAATGTGTGCCCAACACTAAATGAACGGATCGAAAAACTGTGGTACATTTACACAATGGAACACTATGCAGCAGAAAAGAAGAAAGAGCTACTACCCTTCACAACAGCATGGATGGAACTGGAGAGCATTATGCTAAGTGAAATAAACCAGGCGGTGAAAGACAGATACCATATGATCTCACCTGTAAGTGGAACCTAATCAACAAATCAAACAAGCAAGCAAAATATAACCAGTAACATTGAAATAAAACACAGACTGACATTAACCAGAGGAGAGGAGGGAGGGGGATAAGAGGGGAAAAGGAAGGGAAGGGTCATCAAGGAACATGCATAGAGGACCCATCGACAAAGCAAAATGGGGGAAGGATTGAGGGTGGGAGGTGGGGATGGGTGGGGATGAGTTGGGCTGGGGAAAGTGTGTGGAGGGATAATGTTGACAAAAAAAAAAAAAGACACTGAGAGACTAAGGATAGTATAGGAAATTGAGAAGTCAAAGAACTCATATGTACAACCATAAATGAACTAAAAGGTGTGGGAATGATGGGATGGGGTGCAGGGCAGAGGGGATAAAGAGGAGAAAAAAATGAGACAACTGTAATAGCATAATCAATAAAATATACAAAAAAAAAAAAAGGAGAGCTTAGAATGTCACTTTAGCCTAATTCGAATTACATATGGTAAGTGAGGGCTTCAGACAGGAGCCTGTTAGCTGTATCCTCTGTGTCCCATTGGTTCTGTGTTGCCTAGCAGAAAAATTTACTGCGGTGGATGTTCTGCACTTCCTCAGCTACCTGCAAGTTGTCCATTCTCACTTCTAAAGTCTGATACCCGGTTTCCCCCTTTTCTCATTTGTCCAAAAATGTCCTCTATATCTAATATTGCCTCACTGACTTTGGACTTGTAATGCTTATGTGAATTCCCCACATGTATATATTAAAACTTTGATATTCTCATGTTAATCTCTCTCTGCTAAATTTGATTATTAGCTCAGCCAGAAAAACTTAGAAGTTGGAAGGAAAAGTAATAATATTTTTTGGCCCCTCATTGTATACAGCTTATGTTCCTAGCTCTCAGCTATTTAATGTGTGACAACTCTTTTAATGAATAAAATAAAGTGTTGCTGCTTGTCTTCATACTAAGTATTAGTTCCTGGGGGAAACAGACAAAGAAGTAAAGGGAACAAGTTTTTTAAGAAAGTGGAACTCAAATCTGGTTTGTAACACCTGTTTATTTCTATGACTAAGGAACAAAAAAAGAAAATCAATGTTATTTACATCTATTCTATTATTATAGCCTGCAAAGATTTAACAATACAAATATTTGACATTTTAAATTATTCTTAGTAGAAATAAAAGCAAGTAAGAACCCATACGACTAGGTGTTTAAAGGAAACTAAAATTAAAATGGAATAAAAGATTATTTGGTAATTTTAACAGAAATAAAACTATTTCAATATTTACAGCTATGCAATAATTATATTAATTACAATTATTAGTAAACAAACAAACTTCCTTAACTTATATAAGTACATATTGAATAAGGAATAACAATTTATTTAAATTCAATTTTATATTTGCTATATAAATTCCTTACATTGTAAAATAGGATTCACAGTAAATTGAACTGAGGCTTCAAAAAAGTGTCCTGATCATCCCTGACCTCTGTGGCTCAGTTGACCAGGCATCTTTCTGCAAAGCAAAAGGACACCCATTGATTCCTGGTCAGGACATATGCCTGTGTAGCGTGTTTGGTCCCCATTGGGGCACACATGACAGGCAACCTATCAATGCTTCTCTCTCACGTTGATGTTTCCCTCCCTCTCTTTCACCCTCCCTTCCCCTTCTGTTAAAAAAAACAAAACAAAAACAGCTAGTAGCAAATTAGGGTTAGAAACCAAATAGGAGAGAAAATTGGAGCTGGGGAAGTGAATAGCCATTGGTAATATTTTAGAGAACTTTCTTTAGGCATTTTCTTCTTTTTCCTCCCCAGAACTCTGCAATTTGATTTTTTAAATTTATATTATAAAATTATGTCATTACAAATTCTTTGAAAATACTATTTGCTTAAAATATTGTATTTCATGAAACTCATGTGATCATTGCCTTACAATAGGCCATTTAGATTTTCCCCTTCATCCTACATAGAGAAAATATTATATATCCCTTATGAAAATATAGCTGATATCTCTGTCATTTATTTAGAAAATATCTCTGGAAAACGAATTATTTGATTAAAGTTGATGAACTTGTTAAAGACTCATCATATATTGTGGAATTTCTGAGCCAATTTAAACTCTTGTTAGAATGTTTAACTCTCACTAGAAGTCAAATGTTGCAGACGTCACCCTTATTATTACTGGGCATTTTTTATTTTAAATTTGGGATCCTTTGATATGTAAAAGTCAAACTCATTTTTGTAGCTCTTTTTTTACTGTACTTTGTAAATTTTACATAAATATTTATTTACTTATTGGATTTTAAAATTTCTTCCTTGTTAGTTACCTGTATTTTTAATTCATGTCTCCATTGAGAAGTTTTTTCAAAATGATTTATAATACTAATTGTATAAATGTTAAAAATATTGACTTGTTATATTTTCTATAAGCTTTGATCAAATGTATTCATCAGCTATGATTGAAATAACCCTGCATGCTAGACAAATTAAACACTTAGTAGCTTATAATGAGCATTTATTTCCCATATACAGCCCTGCAGGTAGACTGTGTTTCTTTGGGGCTCAGCGAAGACTGGCTGGCCCTCTTCCAGGCTGCAAGGTGGTTTCAGATCTGCTCTATTTATCTTTTCATTCCCTTGGACCACTGGCTACACGGGGCATCTTCTCATGGGAGATGAGTGGAATGCAAATCTATGCAAACACATTTTCCTACAAACCTTCGGTCAAGTGTATTCACAGCTGTTGCTGCAATGATGCTACATAACAAACAAGCCCAATACTCAGTGGCTTACCTACTCCCTGTGAATAGGACTGCTGGCAGGTTGCAGCACTGTTCATTTCACATCTATTAATATTCTATATGTAAAATAAAATTATAAAGCAAGCTCATTACCAATGAGGCAAGGAAATATACTCTGCCTCCTCTAGTGGGAGGTACTGCAAAGTCACATGGCAAACAACATGAACATTTACTTCTGTAATGGGAAGGGAGGAAAATATTGGGAGGATCTAATCTGCCACATAAAGGTTATTGGTGTTATGATTCTTTAATGTTAACATTTTAATGAGATCAACTTACTGTTTTTGTATGAATAATCCAGTACATGTATAAATATTTTTAAATGAAATGTTTTCCCTAATATTCTAAAAATAACAATTATAGATTTAATTTCTCTTCAAAATAATATTTATTAAGTGGAGAAGCCACATTGAAATTTCTAAGTTGGTGGGAACCTTTATTAATTTCTGGTGTTAATGTAGCCT
>PVJD01006300.1:0-100408 GCA_004026545.1 Mormoops blainvillei
AAAAAATGAAATTAAATATTGTTGGGATGATGATAATGATAATCATATCTAACATTTATTCAGTAATTGCCATGAAGAGTTATTGTTCAAAGCTCCTGGCATATATGAACTTGCTAAATCCTCACAATGACCCTTTAAGGTCATTTCTATTTTTTAGTGCTACAATGAAACTTAGGCACCTGGATTATAACTATTTATTTAAGGTCACACAACAAATGACGGGCAGGCTCAGGCTTTAAACCTAGGAAGAATGTCTCCAGAGGCTGCCTGCTTAACCTTTGTGCTGTGTAAAGGTGCCCATAGAGAGCGGGCATTTCTGGTGACCAGCTCTGCCTTAGGTCTCTCCTTCTCCCTACCTTTATTTCTTGTGCCCCATCAAGGTGCTCCCCTCCCAGTATATCTGCCTCGTCAGTTCTGAGATGGGGTGCTCTTCCCAGAGATGGCTGCACGCCTGCCTTTTATTGCATTGAATCCTCTGCTCAACCATAATCTTCGAAAGGACAGTTTCTGACCACTCTTACCAGGTTAATAATTCTCCATCAGTTTCACCCTAGTCCATTCATAGCACCTATCACTGCGTGACACGGGATTACCTATTATGTTATTGTCTGCATCTGCCAACAGAATGTAAACTTCTGAAGGCAGGAACTTTCCCTGTCCTGACTTTTCACACATATGAAGGGGAATCCTAAAAAACCCAGATTTATCTTCTGGGGGATGGACCCCTTGTGGTACAGGCTTCCCTTACTGGGCAAGTGTTCTAGGAACCCATCTGTATCAGTGCACCAGCTGGCATTGTTGTGAGAGGCTGTGTTCAGCTTCAGTGAATTTTTGTTGAAGACTCTTTCAAGGTGTTTGCCCATTTCATGGTGGGGGATTTACAAGCTCACCTGCCCACACTGCGCTGAGTGTTCAGGAGTTTTTGACCAAAAATGGCATGACCCCCATTCCCCACCCTCTCTATTCATCTGATCTTTCCCTGAACAACTTTTTTTGGTTTGTTTCCCCAGATGAAAAAAAGCCCTCAAAGGGAAATGTTTTGCTAATGTGAAAGAGGTGAAACAAAAAACGGCAGAAGCACTAAAACACATAAAAATTGATGAGAAAAAACTGCTTTGAGCAGTGGAAAAAATGTCTCAATAGATGTACTGCTCAAAAGGAGAGTACTTTGAAGGTGGCTGAAGTTTAAACATGTAAGAATAAATACACATTTTTTTATAAATAAATTCTGGGTTTTGGGGGTACCCCCTTGTATAACAAGGTTTGAATAAATGATTTCTGCTAATTCATTTGACTGCCCACCTATCTGTCCCTCTATCCATCCACCCATTTATCCATGCATACTCCCATTCTTCCATCATTAATGCACCTTTACATTATACATTGCTACCTATATATTATCTAGTTATAATTTATTAAAAGTGGAAGTTGCCTTTAATTATTTCATTAAGGTGAGATATGAAATTTTTTTCTACTGCCTACCATCTTACTTTCCCCACCCCCTTTTCTGATAACATTTATTTTAAAAGGAAATTGTGAAAGATCTAAATGCAATACATGGAACACTCATATGTTAAACAGAAATACAGCTTTTTATCTAAACTAAGTGGAGCAGGTAAGTTCTGAAGGCGACTTCTACAGGGTTCTGTTTATAGATTTATGTATTCGTGAACTTTATATACAGCAATCACTGTTTTGTGATCTCCTAAGTTCAATTCAAATCCAATGTGATGCTGCACTGAAATCATTATCATCAAACCACCATTTTTCACTCCAGGTCAATTACTGTTTAAAAGACACATAGGAGTCATACATACAGACTTTAAGAAGAAAAGATGAGAGGTGTGAAAGTGGTTATAATAAAAAAGATGTCTTTTCAGGCTATGTGTGAAGACAATGTACTAAACTTCTAAAATTATGACACTGGTTTCTCTAACTTTATTCCCAAGTTATTTCCTTCCTTTCACATTTAGGACTATTTGGGGAACCTGATGTGTTTTGATCTGTATGAATTTAGAGAGAGACAGAGTAGCTACCGTTTACTTAGAAGACTTTATTGATCTGGAAGCATTTTGTATTCCCCGAATTATTTCTTTTTCACTGAACTGAAAGCTGGTCATCATTCAGTGGGATCTTCTAGATTTTTTCAGTGGAAAAGGCAACATCTCATACGAACCATTATGGGCTCCCACCAGAGGTACCAGGTTTACCAGTGTCTTGGAGACAGTTCACAGAGTAGTCCTAGAAATATAAGACACAGGAGGGACACATGGGGAAGGAGAGGAAATGCCAAGAGTCAAGAAAGGGACATTAAAACTGGAAATGGAAAAATAAATAAAGCCAAACACTATGTCAGATGTGCACTTCGGTCCTGCTCCCAGGAGATGCGTGCAGTGCACTGCACAGAGCTTTCCGCGGCCTATGCACTGATAACTGTATGCTGAATGTGTGACTAGAACAGAACCAGATCTTAAGCATTGATATAAAAAGTATTGTGCCTAAAACAATGACAAGTCTATGCCACTGTTGTTCATTTATAATTGTAGCCAACAGATTTTCAGTGCTTACTGTATCTCATGCATTCTTCAAGGCACTTTATATAAATTATTTAATCCTCGTAAGAGCTGTATGAGATGGAAGCAGTGTCGGTTCTGTTTTATGGCCGAGAAAATGAAACAAAGGAAGGTTATGCTCAAAGCCACAGAGCAGATAGCAAGTGGTAAAGCCAGGATTTGCATGGTGGTGTTGTGGCAGAACTGACATAAATGCTACTTAGTATTAATAGTGAACTCAGTAAGAATTGGGTGAATTATTATACTTAATAAATAATATTCTGATTGAAAATTGATTAACTATTTAAATTTAGAATTGACACATTTACAGTTACATTAATGGAATATTCCTTTTCTTTCTATATAAATTCTCTCCCTTTTTCTCTGCTCTATAGAATGGCAGTTACATTTTATGATTTTTGTGCAAGCCATTTTTAAGTCAATTTGAACTTAAAAAGAAGAGATATCAGTTTCATAATCTGTCACTTATTTTTCTATAAATAAGTTACTTCCTTCCCTGTTAACTTGTCCAAAAATGAGATATGCTTCTTAATGTGTTCTTGGGTAGACAAAAGAATATATCTATTCTTTGGTTTTATTTTTCTTTTTGAAAAAAATATAATAAATTTGAGAGTAAATGGAAGATAGCACCAGAATGCAAAGAAATAAAAGGAATATATCTAGCTTATTTTGGCAATGTACTAAATATTATATAATAAATTGAGTTGAAAGTTTTAGAATGAAAAGTAAAAAATAAATATGCATTTCCAACCGCTTTCTTATTTGCAGGCAAAGTAGATCGCCACCAAATATATATCTCACAAATATAACTTTTTCCTTCTTCCACTTTCTCTTAATCGGTCTTAAACTTTGCTCTTACGAAATAAGTCAGAAAAAGTCAAGAGCCACATGTGGGGTATTAAACTGAAAGCAACAAATGAACCAACGATAAAAACAAACAAAAATTCATAGACACAGACAACAGTATGATGGTTACCAGAGGAGAAGAGGGAGTCATAAAGGGTAAAGGGGGGCTCAAATTTATGGTGCCAAAAAATGAATTGACTTTGGGTGGTGGGCGCTCAATGCAACATACAAATTGTGTATCATAAAGCTGTACACTTAAAACCTATATAATTTTATTAGCCAATGTCACCCAAGTTTATTTTAAAAATGAAAAATAATAAAAAATTGAATTCCATTGTGGCCAACACTATATTTTTTACTAAACTGGTGTAATAAAAAATATGCCCAGATTCCAGAGCTGTCAGATAGTCCTATGAAAATCTCAGAGATAGTCTATTGTGATCCTGTCATTTTGCAAACGAGGAAACCGAGGTTTAAACTGATATGACGAACATTAGGCAACTAGAGTCAAAACCCAGAAAAAGGTTCCAAGTCTATACACTCTAAATAAATCTATAAAGATATGGTGACTTTCTTTTTGAGATTTCCTGACTCAGTTTCCCCCCACCAATTTGATGTGACCTTTTTTGTCCTTTACGTCTCCCTGGTCTGCTTGATTTTGATTCCACGCCCAGTGGTGTTTTTATCTGGTTGTTCATTTTTTTGGTATTGGTTTTGAGCATGGACTGCTCTCCTGGAAACTAATCCTAGTGGACCATTTTGAGAGTTCATGGTGTCTGGGTTGCTCCAGAGCCACAGACGAGCCACAGGCTGGCCTCCGAGCCCTTGGGCTCACCCATTCTCAAAGTGGGTTAAACCTCTCCCAGCTTTAGCTACCATTCTCAAACTGCCTGACTGATTTTCCAGTGGACATCTGTCTGTTGGCTCTATTGCCATTCTCCTGCTTTCTCTCTTATAGATATAAATACCACACAAGTCTTGTGGCTGTCGCCAATTTGTCCCCATTAGCTTGCATGTTTCGTAGAGATGGATTTGCATTCAGTTTTATCGTATATGCTTTCCATGGCTTACTGACTTTGCTTACTAAGTGCAACTGTTGGATGTGAAGACTTTGGAAAATCCAAAAGCTATCCTGACACCACCACTATCATCTCCCCAGAATTTGCCCTTATTTCTTGTTCACTTTTAAGAGTTTTATTGATTTATAATTTAAAATTTACATTCCATTAATTCATATGAAGTTTAAAATGTAATAGTTTTAGTAATTTATGAAGTTTTACATCAGTCACCATAAAAAGTTAGAATATTTTCATCATCCTTAAAGAAAACACTTATTCAATTAACATTCATTCCCTGACCCTAAATTTCTTCAGCCCTAAGTATCCATTAATTTACTTTCCATCTCTATACCTCTGCTATTCTCTACATTTCATATAAATGTTATCATAAAATATGTGGTCTTTTATGATTGGCAAAAGGTGGCAGAGAAATGAACATTAAGTCATTTTTTAAATTCTTCATCTCAAGTGGGAAACAGCAACAGTTCCGTGATAGGTTTTTATGGCAAATTATTTGCATATGATTTGAAGTTGGTTTCCTAATGCAGGGTAATAGGGCAACATTTGAGAACATGGCAGAGTTAATAATAATAATGATTATTACAGCAGTAAAATGTAATGCATAATTTTTACTATGTGCCAAGATGATTCTAAGCCAATTCATATATTTTAACATACTTAATAATCACAGAAATCTGTGCTGGAAGTAACATTATTATTATCCCCATTTTATTGATGATAAAACCGAGGTAAAGGGAAATAAAAACCTCATCCAAGCTAGTCAGTGGTTGAGCCAGATTCCACACCCAACGTTTAACTCCAGACTTAGGGTAACTTATAACCTAAACCATTTCTCATTATTCATATTTCACAGCACTGATAATATATTGGTATATAATTTAAAACTAAGGAATAATTGTTTTTTGCTTCATATGAAGTTTTTCAAGCTTTTTCATAATGCTTTTTTTTTGCTTTCTATTTTGACTAAAATATAACTTGAAAATTCTCATTATTTTGTAGCAAGCTCGCCTATTAAAAAAACGGTTACTTTGTCCTAAACTATATTTAATATACGATTGACTATATTCATCTATAATTGACCACAATTTGCCTCTTTATTATTTATGACATAAAAATAACTGTAGTAGTTTATCACTAAATATAAGATATTAAAATATTAGTAAGCCTAGCATTGGATTGAACTGAACAAAATTAACTATACTCATGTAAATTTTCACAAGACTTCAAGATAAGGAGGGGAAGAAACAGTGCAAACTTTACATCAAATCTGGCAAAGTTGGTATACGTTTCAGTTTTCTGTCCTGAATCAAACCATCTAAGAATCATTCTGTTTCCCTTGAGAGACAAGCAATCTCACTTGTTTAATAGAAGCTTCTTTTCTTCTAAAATATTAGAAACAGCTTTGAAAAAATCTTTTAAGTTGCTACAAGCAACTTGAGTAAATATAACAGAAACTTACCATATTACTAGCAAAGTTACTAGAAAAGAGCTGTAGCAGCACATTCTGACGACTATGATAGCTTTTCATGATACTATGTTCAGAACCCTCCTCTCCATTGTCTTTGCATCCTCTCCTGACCTTCTCTAAGCCCAAATCCTGTCTCCTGTTTGACATGGATGCCTGAGCTCTGTGTCTCCTAGGTCATCTGGGGTCAGAACTCTGACTTTATAAAACATGTTCCTGGAAACTTAGTGGGGGGAATCAAACTGAAGAACTGGACTTCTAAGCAGAGTCCTGTGAAGCAGTCCTGGCCATACAAAGAGCGGATGCTAGAACATCACCAAAAAACAAAGTCACATTTTTTAACTTCCTCAGTGAAGTCATATTTTTATGAGAGTAACAATAAAATTAAATAGTATTCAAGTTTAGCTCTCAGTCCCAGGAGCCTGTCTCCAAGTGACTCAGTATAGAAAATGGCAGAAGGCTTCATTGGCAGTATATATCACACAGTACTATTTTGGAAATCAGATGGAATAACTCCTCAGGAAGAACTACGCCAATTATGAAAAAGTACAAATGTGTTTATAATCATTTCTGACATTTCCTAGGTATTTTTGTAAGAAAATCTGAGTATAGTTAGACTTCACCTTTAGAAGCATGATAAATAGCAAAGTTTTCCAAGTTGCTATTCGCTCTGTGAGAGTAGCATCTTGCATACATACCCTAAGCCTAGATCTCAACTCAAGTTCTGCTGCAACTATACTCCACACAAAGTTTTTCAAACTTTTTTATACTGCCTTTTTTTTTGCTTTCTATTTTGACTAAAATATAATTGGAAAATTCTCATTATTTTGTAGCAAGTTGTCCTATTAAAAAATGGTTACTTTGTCCTAAAATATATTTAACATAAAATTGACTATATTCAACTTATTTTGAATATAGTCAATTGTTGAACTTATTTCTAATATAGTCACTAACTGCTGGCTTTCTGACCCTCTTTCCCTGGTTTAAAATTAATTTAAAATAGATAAATGTATATAAATATTAGGTCTGTACTTCAAATGGTGTTGGAAAGTAAATAATTCAAAAAGGCCCCTTCTGCATCTCAGAAAGGAGATGGTATGGAAGACAGACATTATTTCTATAATAGACGAATGGAAAAAGTACTATCTATTAACATGTCAGTGTAGCTTCAACAATTATGGAATGATCTCTTTCAATTGATTTTATATATGTATAGAATATGTAATGGCAGAATATTTTATAAATAAGAAACAGAGATAAAAAGGCTAGATTATAAGTGTGCTTCCAAATGGAAATGCTTTCCAGAAACATACCAGTCACACATGTTTCAATGTCATCGATTGTAGCTCCTCCTAGATCCCTTGTTCTGATACCTTGAAATATAACTTCGAAGTTTCTTAACTTCCCTGGGAGGATGACAGCTTTATGCCAATGATCCCAGAATTCTGCTTACTTTCTTGCCATACTTTGATAGTCCTTTGTCTGTCTGAAAATAAAGAAAGTTTGCATTAGGAAAATAATTAAACACAAGAGAAAAAGAAGGAAAAAAAGCAATCAGAGTATTTGATCAGCGAAAGCTGATTTAAAAACATTGCAACTGTGATCAGCTGTGATAAACTTTACATCAGCAAACAGACATATTAATATACTGAAGTGTTTTCTAAAAGCAATACTAGTAGAAATCACAATAAACTTCTTTCGTATTTTCAGAGACATCATTATTTAAAAATGTCCTACTTAGTTCAATCTACCTCTTTTTGCATGTACACAAAATTTTATCTGATGGAACCTAACCAGTTTATAGAAATCCTGGGTTTATAGCTCTGGGTAGTCCCCCAGCCTTCTAGCTGCGCTCTTTAACTGTTGAGATTGCACCTTCTTTTAAAGAACAGAAACAGCTCAGAGAAGGGGAGGGAAGAGAGATGAAAGGAGGAATATGCAGGGGGAAATCACTTACCCCTGATGGATATGATTAGAGGAAGCATGAAGTGAATTGAGCATGGTTGGAAAGTGATAATTTCTAAATTCAGTCAGATTTCAAAAATTGCATTATTCTTTTATTTTGACTACTGAAAATTCTATTATAGTGTGATTATTATATGAGCATCAACTACAATTATTCTACACCGAATTCTTCATTTATAAGAGAAAAATTAATTTTCTACAAAACATGTAAATAACTCTTCCGAATGTCTAAGATTGGCCTAATAGTATAGTATTATGATCTATGAATAGTCCCAGTATAATATAACATGACATGACATATAACATAACCCTAATGATCAAAAAAAAAAAATGATGCCTACAGTAAAATAGAACACAAGCCAGTTGAGCATAAGGACAAGGTTTAAATTGTCTACATTTTTCTTTGCTATTTTGATCCCAGCCTATTTTGGGAATTAGATGTTTAATAAATCATGATAATAGATACAAGAAAGATAAAAATAAATAAATAAATAAATAAATAAATAAAGTTTATGGTTAGCCCCAAGTAATTAATATCTCAGGGCCCAGTGCTGCGTTTTTATGATGAATTCACAAGAAAAACTTTCTGTGAAATTTGTAATCAAACAGGGGAATAAAGAGGAATATTTAGTGTAATGGCAGCCAGAAAATCAAGAAAGGTACTGCAATGGATTTATTATTTAATGCATAGAACTCTGAAATACATAATTTACAGTTTTTTTTTAAATGTAGGCTAAAGAAAGAAATGTTTGAAAAAGATTACCCAAAGAGTTATGCATTCACAGCTTCATGTTTTCAGGGAGCTAATGTTAATAAATCTGGGAGCCCTTGTCCTGCTGAGGGAGACACAGATCAGTCAAGTGGTTCTTCCTCCACTGATTTACAGAGAGGAAGTGATTAACTCTGTATCAGTTCATCTAAAATTAACTTTGCAAAAGAACTAAGATCTTTCAACACCCTTCCAAAACAACAACAAATCTTTACATCCAGAGACTCTTGTAACTTCTGCATTAAAAGGATGAAAAATTCACACCTAATTAATAGTCTTCCTTATCTTTCTGATGACTAAAGAAGAGAGGTCTTTTTTCAAGGTTAGTCTTTGACTCTCAGTGATGTCTTAGTGGAATCAAGGGCATGATTAGTTTAATTAAAGATTAGAAGGGGTCTGTCTGACACAAAGCTATATAACAGGCATGGGTATTGATAAAGTTGGTCTCAATTTACAAGCTTAATTCGCTTTGCTAATTTTTCCTTTTAATTTGTTTCTGAGGTTTAGGGAGCCAGTCATCAACTGTGCCAAGCCTCAGAGGGTTTTCATCAAAAATCATCAAAGAAGGTGGTGTGATCACTTTATTCAATTAAATGAGAAACATTTCTTAAATCTTACAACTGGTTTTTTAATAAAAAGATATCTGAATTACACATTCATTGTCATCTTTTAAAATTATATTTTTATTGTTTATGCTATTACAGTTTTCCCAAGTTTTTCCCCTTTGTCCCTCTCCACCCAGCCTCCATTCCGTCAGGCAATTCCCACACTCCTGTCCATGTCCATGGGTCATGCATATAAGTTCTTTGGCTACTCCACTTACTATGGTTACTTTACATCCCCATGACTATTCTGTAACTACCAATGTGTACTTCTTCATCCCTTTACTTTTTTTACCGATGCTCCTGACTCCCCTCCCACTCATTATTGTTTTAGGTGGCAGAAAAAGAAAACAAGGGTGAATTGTTTTGGAAACCAACCACTGATCAACTTAGTGATGGTTATTGTAGAATATATGAGGTCTGTCCAGAAAAAGTTCAGCCATTTTTAGTATAATGAGAATGGCTTGCATAATATAAGTGTAACCTGACAGCCAAGGAGAGTGGACTGGAATGTACATGTGTGAAAAATGATGAATTCACTGTACTAGTCAGTGGGGGCAGTAGACGCCATTGACTGAGCATGTGTACTGTGTGGTTGCATTCAAAATGACTGAGTGAGTAGAGCAACAAATCTGCATCTAATTTACTGCATCAAATTTACATGGCTGGATACTTTCTGGACTGACTCCATATGTCTTCGATTAGTAGTACCTTTACACATTTTGTTTTGTGTCTACCATTAGATAGTATTGGTTTTCAGAGGACTTTGAATTGAACATATTACTCGTAATACTCTATTGAAACCTTTTTATTTATGTTTTATAAACTATGCATACCAGAATCCCTTTTGAAAGCAAAAATTTATACAAGGATCTTAGCTTAAATATGCTGTTCATTGGTACTTGTTTGCTTTTAGACGCACCTATATTTGTTCTATTTTCTCTCTCATTATTCCCCACTACAGGAGGAAGACAGTGAGCTGAATTATGTCCAATAATTTGGTCATAAAATGCTGTTCTTCTGTTTTCATCGAATAGTTATCAACCCCCGTGAACAGCAGTGTGCCAAGGGACAGATACAATCATTCATGACTGACATTTTGCTCCAGACCTTCCTGCCTCCTCTTATTATTCTTCCTGTCAGATGCTTCCTGAGGACTTCTCATTTTTATTTTTTTCCAACATTGTTCTTCTATGTTCAATCATATGAGTGTCTTTCTCCTTCAGGAACCAAATGTAGTGTGAAAGACAGTGGAGACCAGCCATCAACCACTAAGTGGGAAATCACCTTGAATATCATAGATTGGGAATTTTAATTGGGTTAGTGAGCCTTTTCTACGGAGTATAGTAAAGACCTTGCAGGAATCATTCTAAATGTAACTTTGACAGAACTATCAGCTCCACAGCCTACTCCTTATTACAGCTACTCCTTTCTGTATTGTCTAAGATTTAAAACAATTACAGCATGTCTCAGAAAGTTATCTATATGAACGTAGTAACTCAGCATTTAGAGAACATAACTTTTAGTGAGTTTTTAGATGTTTATTACAAGTTATGCAATTTAAATCATTAAAATTATTTTTTACCTATGTTGAAGAAAGAATCGGAAATCTAGTCAAAGTTTTATAGGGAAGCTTTGAGCCAATTCTCCGTGAATTCCAACAATTCCATGCAACTTCTTAATTTACCAAGTTGAAATGCAGTGTGCATTCATTGAATAAACTAATGTTCTTTTAGTGCCTATACTGCACCAAGCTCTGTTTCAGGCATGTGACATTCAGAGTTGAGTAAGATAGAGAAAGCACTTGTCCTCAAGGACTTTAAATTGTCGTGGGGAGACAAACAATGAGCTATTACTGAAATAACAAAAACACAAGAAGAAAATAGAAAATGAGAAGTGAAAGGTGCTATAAACATTAAAGTAGGATGATAAGATATGCGTGAGAATGGACCGCACCTGGAGGCCCTGGGATGGCTTCCCCAAGGTGATTGTCAAAGAGAAAAAGATAATCACTAAATATTGCAATCCTGTAATTCTAGTAATTGCATTTGTGATATGATCTTTTCTTTCTTACCCAAACTGCCACTATCCTAGGCTTCTGCAAACAGTTTGGAAAGGAAGTTGAAATATTTTGGATGCTTTATAGTAAGTATATCTTCAGATTACAATCTTTATATGGTGTACACATTTAGTATCAAATAATGCACTTCTATTTTTCTCTTCCTATAAATATGTATATGCATTTCATTTCCACTGTAGTAAGTACTATTGATCAGATTTTACCCAGCATTATATTCTGTTTATCTGATGCAAGAGACAAATTTGTCAAGTCATCACACTAGTAAAGTCTATATAATTGCAAGTGTGATAAGTGCTATGAAGGTGAAGGACATAGTCCTCTCAGAAGTCTATGTTAGGGAGGTATGACTTAGTTGAGATCAATAAGTCTGCATGAGGCAGTGATGATTCCACTGAAACATGAGCGGGAATTAACTGGATTGAAGGGGGGAAATAAAAGGAATATTTTTTATAAATGTGCTAAGATGGGAAGGAGCTTGGGCCACTGGAGGACTGAAAAAAAGTGTATATGGCGCAGGAGGAATGAAGAGATACCAGGTAGGAAATGAGGTGGGGCAGAGGGCATCCGAGTCCCTTTATCATGAGATTGTATGGTCTGCTAATTGACAAGTAACCACCTTCTGTCATAACATGGGCTTGATTTTATCAAATCACTTGATAGAACCCAATATTTTTTAATAGTACATCAGTCATACTGCTTACTGAATGTACACAGTGCTTATTTAGACATGGCTTACTCCACCACTACAGCAGATGTGTCTGTGTAACAGTTATCCTAGGAGATGATGGTCCTGTAACTCATGCTTTCCTGGTTAAACAATATCTTAAAGACATATTTTGAAGATGACAGAACGGTCACAGATCATATACGCTGTGGTACTCTTGATGTTCAGAACAACTTATTATCATTGACTTTAGGCCATTGTAGTAGGAGAATTCTTTAATTCTGCTAATTATATTTGAAGACTTAAAGATGGCTGTCAGGTATTGCTTTATTAAACATGGAAGAAAATGACCATGTGAACATGGAGAGAAATATTTAACATCTGTGTGGAAAATCAAAAGGCTCAAATGAGAGTCATACATGGGGGCTTTGTGACCATAGTATAAACATACAGGGGACAAACAATACATGAACTCTCTGAACCATGTTAACATGTGGTTCCTAATCCCAAAAGAAGATCCTTGAAGAGCTCTCTGCAGCTGTGATAAGGCAAAAACCTGACTCTGTGTGTGTGTGTGTGTACGTAGATAAATGATAGATAGATAGATGATAGATAGATAGATAGATAGATAGATAGATAGATAATAGATAAACTCTCTGTGTTCGTATGAATGAAAAAGAAACCAAACTTTCTATTAGAATGTAAATGAGTTTATGATTCTGTTGGAAACTCTGGATAAAAGAAAGATTGATCTAATAAAAATTAATATGATTATAAGAAATTAATTATACAACTTCAGTTTCATACATCTCTAATTTTTACATTAAACTGTCTATTTCACCTAAGAGGTCCTTATTGGTTGTCTAGATTTTTAAAGAAAATGACTAAGAAAGAAATATTTTGGATTTAAAGAAACATTATTCTAGCAAAAGGATGTGAAGATATTCTGTCTGTTCACAACGATTTTATGAAATGTCGATTTAAAATACTACCCATCGACCCAATGAATATATCAATCTAACCCTCAAGATTATTCTCTCAGGGAAGAAAACTTTCTTCAAACATAAGAACTACTGACTTAGAGATCTTACTCCAAGTATATTAGCTACATGCAAGGTATTTCTGGGGAAGAGATTTTTATGAAAATTAAAAATAGCCAACACTTAATTGTTTTTGAAAATTCAAAATAGCATTACTTACATATAAATGATAAATGTTTTAATGTTTGCAGTTTTTAAAATTTCTAGCTTTTTAATTACTTAATATTTGAGATGATTAAAAGAATTATATAAATTGATCTACTAGATACAGATATTCTAAATCCTAGCCACTCCCCTCCATGTGTTAAAAGGTATTTAAAAAATATTTTATCACAACTATGGAAGCTTTTAATACAAGTTAAACTAGGCATGTATCTTCAAATATTCAATATTTTAGTCTTTTTTGGAGGGAGAAGACAAAGTGAGGTTACTATGACAGTGAATAGGGCCAAGCATCTATTAAATCATTTTTGTTATTTTGGTTCAAAATGATTTCTGCTGTCTCTGAGCAGAGGGCCTAGATTTGGCTGCTCAGCCTTTGCCGTTGGGTGTGAGAGGTCAGACTATGATTTTTCTATGGCGCTTGGCTGTTGTAGAACAATCATTACCAAAATGTTTTCCTTCTTACTAGACTTCCCCTTTCCTGGCTCTGTGGCTGGAGACGGCAGGTCATGCCTGTTGAATTTCCATGTTGACAGAGTCTCATGTCCATTTTTGGGTATATAACACAAAAAGAAAATTTAGAAAACTCATCACCTGTGTTCCTTGAGTCCTGAGGTCCCTAGCTAGTTTGCTTTCTCTCCATTCTTCAAAATCTTTTATGTTTATATAAAATGAAATATAATGTCCAGGGGTTTTAGATATTATCAGAAGGAATATGGAAAATAAGCCCACTCATATCTTCCCAGAGTAAAATATAGTCGCTTAATGGGTATGACATTGCTGGAGGAATATAGATCAAAGACTGATATGGAAATTCTAGAAACAGACTCAAAATATGATTTAAAAAAGAGTTGGAGGAAAGAGTTGCTGATCAATTGGTTTTGGAAAAATTGCTAATACTTTGAGGAAAAGTTGTATATTCACCTTAAACATATGAAACTGAAATTCCAAGTGGTCACACAGTTCCTCATTAATACATATCTGCAATTGAAGTGGCTCACCCTTTTCAGTATTTCTAATTGCTGCTCCTTACGTGACCTGAAGGGGAGAGAATGGAACAACGTGTGAAGACAAACACACCGTCAAACCAGATAAGCAACATAAGCGATAAGAGGGTTAATATGCATCATAAGAGGGAAATAGGTTAAAAGTCGTATGAAAAGTTAAATTATAACAAGAGTATTCTTTTCAAATTTTATAATTTAAATATTATTGTCTATTTTAAATTATTATTAAGGGGTTAATCACTTTTTATCCAAGTATTGCCTTGGATTCTTTAATTTAACATCTACATGAATACAAGAGATATTCTTAGGCAGTGGCAAAGACATGAGTTAGAGTTAAGATATTTTTCTTTCTCAATTCAGAAAGCATTGAAATCAGAATACTAAGTAAATAAATTAAGTACCAATGTATGTGGAATGAATATTTGGGGGTAGGTATCTAACTACTTTTTTAAAAGCGGCTGTTTTCTATTTCTGTAGTAATTTTAATAGTGATTTACTTTTATGGTTCTCTCCTATTAGATTATTACCATGACAAGGTAGGAACCCATTCTTCTCACCCTTTTTGTTCCTGGTATGTAACATAATATGTGAAACTGTGTGAGCATCAAGTGTTCGCTAAATAAATGAATGAGTAGACTGATAAATCAATCAATAAAAATATCTGCATTGCATATTTGGTTGAATGCTTTTGATAATTATGGGGATAAGATTTGATATGTTATATGCAATATGCAAAGTGGAAAATAGCAAAATGTAATAGAATCACAGCGCTTGCCCAGAAAGCATCAAGCCACATAATATGAAAAATAGAGACACTTATTGAAGAAGATATAAGATGCAAGAAACACTGTACACAGGACAATGACACCTCAGTCCCCTTCAAAGTAGGCATCTTGGGATCTCACACAGTTCTCCCAATCGCCATCAGCTACCCAGTTATATTCTCCTGAATCTCATCGACTGTCTGAAGTCCCTTCCCTTTCATAGGTGAAGTTAGTTTTGGGAAAAGTCAGAAGTTGCATCAGGGAAAAGTCAGAAGTTGCATCAGGGAAAAGTCAGAAGTTGCACGACACCAAATCTTGGATGTAGAGGGGCTGAGTCACCTGGATGATTTGATGTCTCACCAAAAAACTGTGTGACATATGATACATGAGTGGGTGCATTATTATGAAGAAGCTGCCAATAACCAGTTGCCCAGAGCTGAGGCCTTCTGAGTCATCTGAATAGTTTCCATGCTTAATGCAAAATTTGATACAGATTTTACTCCATCAGTCATTTGGAATGCAAGGGTCACACAGTACACATGCTCATGCAACAGCGTCTATGGCCCCCACTGACTAGCAGAGTGAGGGCATCGTTTTTCATGCATGCGCGTTCCAGTCTGCTCACCTTGGCTGCCATGTTACATGGTTACATCGATGTCTCACAAGCCATTCTCATTACATCAGCAGTGGCTGGACTGTTTCTGGACAGACCTTGTATATTATTTGTATATAAAGAATGGGAGGATTTCCTTGCTTGAAAAAATCAGTGGATTCATCAAAAGAGAAATACTGTTTTGTTTGATATTTAACAGATAAATAAAAAATATCCAAACTTTTACTCTCCAATATATTAATGAGATAAAAGGATATCTTGAAAAAAGGATTGCAAACCTAATAGATGAGCAAAACATGAAAAGATAATACTAATAGGACAATTAAGTTGATAACAGAAGAGGTAAGTCTAGCCATCAATTCACATATAATAGAAAGTAAGATAAACAATGGTTTAATAATTAAACATTAGAACACAACATGTTAAAATGAATTTATTTATTTTGTACTTCCTTACTCTTATACTGAGCATGAAGTCTAAGTCAGGCATCCTTCTACTTGCAGATAATATCTTACGACAACAGAAAAAAAACTTAAAATGAAGATTGTTTTACATACACTCAAAGGAGGCGTGTTTAACTTCTCACTACATTTTAATATTCCCTAGTGTAGGTGAGGATAAGTAATGAAATCTGAATAGACAGGATTCACATGAATGTTGTATTTTAATTTAAATTAATTAGTCTTAGGTGTCTTTTGTATGCCATCAAATAAGCCGGTTGTCAAAAAGAAAAATAAAAAATCATGATTTACAGAGCTCACAAAGAAATGGGAACAAAAATATGATATAACGATTAAACTTAAGTGTTAGCAAATTCCATTATTTTACAGAAAAAGGTACAGTACTTCAGTGAGGTTGCAATGAAATGAACAGCTTATGTGACATTAGGAAAGCACAAGAAAGGGTGTGGCATTTGAATAAGGCTTTAAAACTGGAACAGGATATCACCAAGTACATCAAGTAAATGAGGACATTCCAAGAAAAAGCAAACAAACAAATTTTAAAAAAACCCCATGTGATTAAGGACCCTGGGGTTATGAAAGTGTTTTAATATTTTGGAAGCCTAGAATAGTCTGATGTGGTTGGAATATCAAAGGTGGGCTAAGGAGCGAGGAGTGAAGACTAGACATACAGACCAAGTCCACGTTATGCAAAGTGCCCTTCTTTCCCTTATGAGGTTTTAAGGTTCATTCCTGTAGTCCATTGGGAGCCCCTGGCAATTGTTAAGTTAGGGAGTATCTTGCCCAGAACTGCTTTGGAAAGATGAGATCTTTAGAGAAAGGACGTGAAGACACGTGAAGACAGAATGAATTCATAGGACTTAATCTCAGAGTTATGAAGGGGAAAAAATGGACATAATGTAGTTACATGGGATCAGGTAGGGGCTGCCAGGAAGGTGTAAAATTTGTGAGCAAGGGCTGAGGGTCAGGGAATAAACATTACTTTTATTATTTTTAATTGAATTTATTGGGGTGACAATGGTTAGTAAAATTTTACAGGTTCAGGTGTACCATTCTATAAGACATCACCTGTACATTGTATTGTGTGTTCACCACCCCAAGTCAAGTCTGCTTCCATCACCCTTATACTGTCTTCTATCTCCCCCCATGGGAATGAGTGGGAGATTTGAGGGGCTTCATTCATGATCTAGTTGAAAGGGGATATCATAAACTCATAATGGAAGTGATCTTATAAAGCACGTGGCTTTCTCAGTAGGTCAAAATCAAGAACTAGCAGTCATGCAGGGTTGCTGAAAATATGGAGGTTAGAGATATACGGCAGAGTTGAGAAAATTTAGGGCTACAGCAATTATCAGAAGAAGCCACATGCTTGGAGCCCAGGTTCTGGGTACAGAGTGATTCTGTCTGAATCTTAGTTACTTCACTTAATATTGTGTCACATTTTATTTTGGCATTTTATTTCTTAGCTGTAAAAATGGAGATGACAGCAATATTCATTCACAGTACTTTGCTTCAAGCTTTTATAATCAAATGTTTTTAAATTCAGAATTTTTGAAATTTTAGAAAGATATTGAGTATGCATACCATATTTTAAGTATCTACCCAGTGAATTTTTACTATCAATTACATAATAAAGTATATAGATACTTATAAAGTAAAATATATGAGTGCTTCTGTTTAAGATAATAAATAGAGACTACAAAAAGCCTCATGTCAGTTTGTGTTAGGTTTTGGTGTTGAGTTAAAGTTCTTAAAATCTTTTAGATTTTTAGATTTTTAAACTTATAGATAGGGCAGTGCGAACTGGCAGCACCTAATACACAGGATTGTGATGAAAAGAGCTGATATTTATAAAGGATTTGGAAGCTCCCCTGGCGTGTAGGAAGCATTCAGCAGGCCTTACGATGGGGATGGTGATGGAGGTCATGAAGGAGGAGAGACACAGAGTTAGAGTATAAGGAGGACTTGGGGTCACCATGAGATAGAAAATAATGTTTAGTAATTTGAGAAATAAAATGACAAATGGAAGTGTTCATGATTAGAATTTCAGAGTTAAATAACTCAGAATTAGAGCCATTTCAGATTTTTTTTAAAAAGGCTTTTTTTTTCCAGCAGTTGCCTAGGTGGAAGTTTGCAAAAAGGGAAAAGTGGAAGTAAACACAAGCTTGTTCTTCATAAAGAAAGAATATCTTCGGTGAAATTTATCGATTCTAGAATAACTAGTAAAAGCTAGGTAAATCTTTTAGAGACCATCCCCTCACCTCCTCATCACCAGCACTTCATCTTCCAAAGCCTCTCTCCCCACGCCGAGAAGATGAGAAAGTAGTAAGGAAAAGTAACATTGGGTCAAACCATTCTTTATTCTCGCCACAAGGTGGGGACGTTGACCTAGAACAGTGGACACTAGTCAGAGATTCTGGAGAGGTGATGAAAAAGAGGTTAAGTATCCACAGCACCCTGCATTTCTGGTTCAGGAAATTCCTGCATGTGATTGGACATTTGGTCTGCTTGTGTATGTGTACGCATCATACTGGGGTAGGCCGAAGCAGGTTTATAGTTGTCTGTGTGGAAAAGACATACAGGCTATGATCATTAGAGGAGCTTCCATGACCCAAAAGAATGTCTTCATAGCAGAGGAAACATACTTTTGCCCCTCCCCCATATATGTACATATCTTATTGGAATGCATTTCTTCTTGGGAAATTCCATGTCTTATTTCTCTGCGTTCCTCCTTCAAAGATGCCTCGTATACTAAGTATGTCCTACGTAGAAGATGCACAATAAATTATAAAAGAACCTTTTTCAGTTTTCATATTGTAATACTAAGTATAAATTATAGTAATATTTACATAGTAATACTTGTAATGATTCTGGGGTCTTAGATGCAGCCCGTTTAATGCTAATAACAAACCTGAAATTACCTATTATTAATCCATTTTATAAATTTAAAAAAAAATTGAAGCTCAGTCAATAGTAAGGAAACGCGAAGCTGAGAATGCACAGCAAGGGATGCAGTGTAGCAGAGGTCGAACCCAGATCTGTCTGCATCAGATGCCCATGCTGCTGCCCAATGCCTGGAATCAGAGGGCTATACTTACAAGTGGTTCTCTACAAAGCATGGATTAAGTCCTTGCTAAGTCAAACGTAATCTTTTTCTTTAAAAAGGCAATAACATCACTCACTCTGTAATTTATTATCTGGGCACTTTAACTGCTAAAATACCGTGATAAGAACTAAAAGATGAAAGTTTGATTTGGTTTAGTCTTTCAACTTATTATTTATATAAAAATTTGAGATTCACGCTCATTAAGTTTTAAAATCATAAAAGAGCCATGCACGTCCCTGAAAGCCTCTGGTAACGGCACTGAGACCCAAATGCCATGAGTAGTCAATTGCTCAGCAGCGAATGGTAAGAAGTTTACTAAGCACAAGACTATTATGTGAGAGGAATGATTATTGCATTTATTTATTCATGCCCTTGTTCCAAGGATTGGAAATGGAGATACTAAAGTATATATAAGGAAACTAAGTGATAAAACTATATTTAAGAGAAAACTTATATGGTAAAAATTAGGCAAACCCAATACACAGCCATAGACATTCCTTATAATCTCATGCATTAGAAACTGCAAATAGATACATATTCAAAAGAAGCTGAAAATACATACACATGCCTGTACGTGTTATGTGTAGATAAGTACAAAGGAAAAGAGGAAGTAATTAGAAAGGTTTAGAAAATATTAAAGAGAATAAAAAAGTCATAAAGTTCTCATCTTAGATTCGAGATGCCAGAGTTCCTCTCATTTCCTAAAGACTGAAAATTCCACCACCGCATGCGGGCTGAGCAGGACTAAGTGTTGGGACCAATTAGTGACATCTTCCATGAGACTTAGACAGGAAGATAGCTGCTTTTTACAAGTATTTCCCATCCCTTCAACTATATGGTAAATGATTAATGAGCTAAAATCTCTCACTATTTTCAAACTTGACTCATCTGTAATTACTTTAATTTGAGCTCAATAGAGCCTAATGGAAATAACTCACGTCTCAACTAATTAGGCATGTTTTTTAACCACTACGAACCTCATTTTCCACATCTGGAGAATGAAAACTGTTGTATTTACCTTGCAGTCTTTTATGAAGACTGGAAATCAGCTGTTTAAAACTTCTAACATGATGCCTGATATAGAAAATATTAACATTTTACCAATATATGTTCATAACAATATTGATTAATAAAATCTCTAGCAAATTAAAAATATATTTCTATAATATGTCATAATTGTTTAAACAGTATCAGCCTGCATTCTATTTTCTTTTCAGTGAGATGCTTTGGGAGAGAGACACAGAAAAATAAAAATTAGGAATAAATGTAAATCTCCATTCTCAAGGGTTAGATTAATTCCCTGGGATTTGGTGGTGGTGAGGGGGAAACTGAGAAATGTGCTGGTAGCTTGTGGCTCAAGGGAGCCTCTAAGGACAAATAGTTACTCTGCAACCATCTTGCTCCAGAGCTCCCTAGACCACAGAGGTCCCCACGTTAAGTCCATTTGTCCTTTCCGATTCTACACTTGCTAGGCTCCAGTGGAAAACAATACATGTAGATATTTATGTATGCACCTACAGGTACCAATATACACACCACGCTGTGTATATCTACACACATATGTATGTATATCTCCTACCGTACTCTGTAAGTATACACACATACGTTATCTACCATAATCTTGTCAATGCTACTATTTCTTGGGAGTTGTTGAAAGCCATTAGGGTGGCCACTAATAATAAAGGAAGGGGAAAGGGAGAAATATGACTAATATGTGAAGACCAAACTGAGGTAAAATTCAAATAAACAGACAAAACTTTATTATTAAGGCTAAGAAAAAGGCTGATTTTTTAAAAGACTTTTTTAATAAAAAGGGCTGCTGTTGACTTCACGTTGTAATTTACTAGCTGTTTAAGGGCAGATCACATGCTGATAGATAAAAAAAAAGGGAGGAAATGCCTTTGATCATTTTTTAATGATGTGATTAAATATATAATTATAATATTTAAAGAGACTAATGCAAAAATAATTCCTGGCAACCATTAAGATGCTTTTTGACAGTGGTCACACTTTTCCAATCCTATCCTTTTTTCCTGTGTTGCAAAGTTCTTTTCATTGTATTTCTGTGAACTCCTTAACATTCAGTTTTCAAGAGCCATGCTTTTGACAGAGACAGGTCAAGACCCTCTGGCACCTGATGTCAATCTGGTTGGTGGTACCTGTTGCCAAGCAAATTCAGCTCAGAATCTCATCACTTTTGGACAAAGGTTTTTTCGAGACTTAAAGAACAAGAACTAAGGAGATTTTTTTTAAGTTTTTATTTTTTTATTTTTAAAGAGTGGGGAGAGGAGGGAGAAAGAGAGGTAGAGAAACACTGTTATGAGACAGAGAGAGAGAGAGAGAGAGAGAGAGAGAAAGAGAGAGAGATCGATCGGTTGCCTCCCACACGCTCCCAACTGGGGACCTGGCCTGCAACTCAGGCATGTGCCCAGACTGGGAATCAGACTGGCAACATTACAGCTTGCAGGCTGGTGCTCAATCCACTGAGCCACACCAACCAGGGCAGAAATAATTAGATTTTTAAAAGCAAATGTTAATACTTAACATCAAACACAATTGCAGGAGTTTCTGAATATAAAGTCAGGTAACAGTAAATTATTTCACAAGAGCAATGAATACATTTCTATAATTTAATTGTAGCATTGAAATGACTTTAGCTCTGATATTTGAAATGTCAGTATAAAGAAGAAAGTCTCATGATAATGTATGTTTCTATGTAGGACAACCAGTAACCTCTGTCACTCTCTCTCTCTCTTTTTTTTTTTTTTGGTTAGGTTTCTTTAAGTTGAAATTAGTTAAGATTACATTAAGAAACAATTGGCATAATTTCAGAAATATGAGTTAGATTTCCAAATTCTTGGTTCAATTCTTTTAATTAAATTTATGTTCCCAACAAATTATTTTTCTCTAGCCTCTTTTATTTTAGCTGTCCATGTTAGATCAGTCTCTTCTAAGATGGATTTCATTAATATTTTTATATGCCATCTGTTAGATTAATGCCCAACATAAGCGATCTATATGATATAATTTTCTCATTTCATTCTTGTTAATGTGTCAGCTCATTCCTATATCAAACTGTGTTCATTGTTAGAACAGTCATCCTTAAACTGGATGAAATCAGACACCCTGCTGCATCCGGTCTTCAAGAACAGCAGATGGATATGCTTCAGGGAGACACAATGCTGCCAATTGCACAGTCTCTTTTCAGCTTTGTTAATAGTTAGGCTCTGGGCATCATGTTGGGAAGGAAAGTACAACCTTCCTCCCAGGGCCTCAGTTCCTTAATTTCTCCTCTCTTCATTACTGGCAGCAGGATTGCTTGTCTCATCTCTTTTATACATGACGACCAGCCATTGGGATCCCTCAATACTCTGAGATTCTTCCCTGGCCACTCAAATACCACCTGTACTCTACTTCTTGCAGAGAGGGTGACTCATAGCTAAATGCATTTAGTTTAAATTTAAGCATCATCACTTGCATAGAGTACTCCATTGTAGGGTGTGTGTTTGTTTTGGTCATTTTGGTATCATATTAACTTTAAAGCCTATTACTCCTAAATTATGTTCATTTGAATTAAATAAACTACCTTAAATATAGTAGAAGTAATTATTATGATATTTGTTAATGAAGTAGTGGTAGGTTTCTCTCCCCCAAAAGCAGATTTAGAGTAAAACTTATTAAGTAGGTTGCCTTTTACTACAAAACGGTGAGAGTGTACAATATCTAGATCTGTGCCTTGTTGGAATAATATAAACAATTACAACTTTATAAAACCTTGTAAGCCAGATTTGGCTAAACACCATAGAGCAATTACCAGTCTTCACAACACTTCTCCAATTGGAATAAGCACTTTTTGTTGTTGTTGAAACTCAGTCTTTTCACTTTAAGGGGCAACTTCCCGACAGCATAACCCAGGCAGCCATGAGTACAGAGCGAGCATAACGAAGGCACAGGAAGCTCACGGGAGCTCCACTGCTTAGAGCAGATCAGTTATAATCACTGCAAGAGGGAGAGAGCCTGATTAATGAGGGGATAGCTCTGAAGGGAGACAGGGAGTACAGACCCAAACTACATTTCTTGGGGGCATACTTGAAGCACAAGAGTGAAGAATGAAAATGCTATCATTATTGCACACTTTATATTTCTCTTAGAAATTTCCAGTCCACTTAGTGAGGCGTTATGACTTCCCGCATTGAAGGAAAAATGAAAACTCAGACATATAAACTTCAAGAAAGAATTCTAGACAGAAAGTGAAATCTGGCTCTGAGGATAATATGATGTAGTAATTATTTTACACTATTCCAATAAACCATAGACCCAGGGAATTCTACATATCATCATTAGGTATAAAAATGCAATTTTCATTTGTTAAATTTTACTTTAAATCTGTATCTCTGAAGCCAGAAAGCAATTTTCATTCTGTGCACAAATATCATGGGGTAATAATTATCTGTGTCATTCTCAAGTTCTCTCTAACATGTTGTCTCATAAACCTTTGGGTTTTTATTTTCATGGCTTCTCCAAAAAATTGAAAATTTTCTGGTTTTAGTTTTAGCTCATGTGTTGCTATGTTTGTTTTCTGTATATAGCATTAGTAATATCTAACAGATATTTATCTTGCTAGAACATTTATTATTGTTTTCTTCAAAATTTATCTCTCATACATTGATTACTGCGTTCTGTGTAAGGGTATTTCATTGATCATTGCAAAAGTATTGCACAGTGGCATTTCATCTCAGGACTCCATAGGCAATTTTCCTAAACATTATTAGTGCCAACATGAAGCTAGGAAAGAATATAAATGGGGCAGAGCCCATATACAGGCAGTAAGACTTCTTTTAGAATTTAAAGAAATAGATATTCCCTTTTTAAATTTTTTTTCCAGAAGGAAATGTTATTTTTATGCACTAGAATCTTTATCAGACTTCCAGAGAATTCTGTTCATTATTGGAATCATTCACTGTTCTTGGTTGTGCTTTAATTATTTTTTTTGTCGTTGCATCATCAAAGGCAGTTTGCTACAGTCATGTGCTCCTGCCATCCATCTTGCTGGCACAAATATAGAGCTTTGGCTCTGGCCTTTGAAAGTCCTGTACCTAAGCCAAACTTTCAATGTGTCTTTCACGTTAAGGGTTTTAATTCAGTCCTAATAAAAAATGTAATAACAGCCTGCCTTTGAAGACCAGAGAGGAGTATGATAAATTATCAAGTCTTCTCTATGGGCTACTACAAACTGACATTGATAGTGAAAAAAGTCATAACTGATATTTTTAATGCTAGTAATTTGGTATATACAGGATTTGTTCACCAGAACATCAATTAATCATTGCTGTATTTGTCAAATTTGTAACAATACAATGTGTTTCTTTCTTATACTCTCCGGTGTATAAAGCTTTTTCTGAAGATTTGCTAACTCTAGAGTAATTAACCAGGGATACAGTGATTATATGACTTCAATATCTGTGATGCTGTGTACTTATTTCACTGTGGACTCCAATCAACAATTAAAAATACCCTCTTTTAAGATTGCTTGCCTTGTCCTACAATGACCTCAGCCGAATTAAGTATTACTTGTTATTCCCTACTTAAGTTAGTGAGTTTCTTTACACATCTCCAAGGTCAGATATCTAATGTCAGTGCTTAGGAGTAGAACGTTTCAGAAAGCCAAGGTTCAAATACTGATTCTAATCAACAGAATCTGTAGAACATAATGTATAACAAATTCTAGTTTTAAAACACACACATATACATACACGCACAAGCAACAGAAACCTCTAGGTGACAGGAAAAGATAACAACACGTATTACAACATCTATCTTTCCATTTATATAGGGTAGTAAAAGTAACACTTAGATATATTTCCAATTACTGAAATTACTGCAAAACAAAGATGTCATAGTCAACACATTAAACCCAATCAAAAGCTTCTTTTCAGAGTCACATAGAAGAGATATCTCCATGTCCACCAATTAAGAAAATAATGTATAATTCAATTCCCAAAGTCATATCTAAAAATTAGTTAAATTAGGTTGAAAAATATAATCTTTAATTTCTTTTTAGTATAAAATCTTCTAAACCATGGCGTTTATGTTTGAAAGGAGTGTGTAGGTGTGTGTGGAGGGGATTGGTGTATATTTTATTTCTCTATCAATTTTATCTAGCTAGCTAGATAGCTGAATGTACTTATTTCCTATGCATAGACATAATGATAGTTTATCAGAAGTCATTTATGGAGACCTACATTTATCCTAATACTTTGCATTCTTTGTGATGACAATACTTGTATGAGTTCATGAATATAAAGAAAGTTGTCAAGACCTTTCTTAGGTGAATCCGACTGAAGAGAAGTTAATCCAGAGGGCGAGGGTCTATGCATGTGTTTGCTGTTGCAGACCCAGGGCCAAGTACACCCTAAGGACTCAGCAAAAATTTGTTGAGAGATAAAAATATGATATTTCCATTACATCACATACTTATATGATGTGATATGTAATGTAACATATATTGTATTAGGCATATGTATACACATAAGATATAAATGTATATATATACACACATGTACACAGTCACTCTGAATTATGATCTTCACAGTTGACATCGTGGTGAAGAAATGAGTAAAAATAGAACTCGATAACTACACAAGACATACACAAAAATGAATGATGTCAGTCTAAGAAAACCATATTGTATTTACTTAGGCATATTTATTAAAAAGCATTCTACCCTTTTAAAATGTTACAGATGCTTACGATAAAGTTTTAGATATTTCTGCTTGTGTAAATCATTAAGGTTAATTAACAACTTAGAAATAAACTTGTGCCATTGATTAGAGTTGTGCCATTTCTTTCACAGTGTATATCCGTCCAGTATTAACTGAACTCAATGAGCATCATGCACCAGACAGCTCCCACTCATCGTTACGTGTTGTAACAATGACGCATACTCTAAATATTCACAACCACTCTGGAAAGAGAAGTCATACACAGGAAGCTATTATAAAATTATGGAAACTTTGAGCGTGCACCAAAATCAAAGTTTAATTTGCATGCTCAACTTATTAGAAATTCAATTCATTAGGCAGTTTGATGTGAGACAAGAAAGAAAACAGTGGACATTTAAAGCTATGTGAAAGGAAAAGATATCCTAAAGAGATGCAAAGAGAAAAATAAGGAGGAAAGGATCTGTTCTGAAGTAATGAAGCATTTTACAAGTAGAACAGAGACAGAACTGGAAAAGGATATGAGAAGAAAAGATGTAGAAGTTGAGGAAACCATGAAGGTATGGTACTCCATATACCAAAAAAAGAATAAGAAATTATTTCTACACGGGGATAACCACAGATGTTGAATACTGCTGAGCAGCCAAACAATTTGGGCACGGAAAAGTATTAATTGGCTTTGGTGGGATGAAACTGATCTCCTTTACAAGCGAAGATTCAGTGGAGTTTTGAGGGTTGAGGGGCGAATATAAATTAGAGAAGTGAGAGCAAGAATAACAATTTTTCAAGAAGTTTCCCAATGTAGGGGAGCCCAGTAAAAAGATGGTAACTGAAGCAAGAAATAAGATAGATACAGGATTTTAATAAGATGTTTGCATGCTGATTCGATGACGCAGTGAGAGAGTGAGACTTAAAAACATAGGACAACAGGTATCACAAAGGAAGCAAGCATGGGAGAAAGGAAGTGGGATTGCAATACAGAACATACACTGATGTTAACTGGAGAAGGATGAGATAAGGATGCAAAAATTGATTGGTGCTAAATTGTGTTGAGCATAATACGCAAGAGTTTTGGGTTTGAATTATTATTCTGCTGGAAATGAGAAACTGCGGGATATACATGAGCAAATAATTTACATACTGAAGATAAGCTGGGTGTGGTTATCAAGAAGTTCCTATAGCGGGCAACCTCCATAATGACCCCTACTGTCCCCCAGCTGGTACTGACTGAGTCCTGGCCTGAGACATCTTTGGGTAGTCCCTTCTCACATTGAATAGTGCTGTCAATATAACCAGCAGGTGATTGTGGAAAGGACAGTGTGTGACTCCTGAAGCGGGGTTGTATGAGACATTGTGACTTCTGCCTTGCTCCCTTGGGCAAATTAGTTGGCACACTACCAGCACTTTTTTAAACAGACATCTACACGGTCTGCAGAAACAAACCACAAAACTCCTTATTTTTTACCTTAAAATCCCATTTCATTTAGTAAATAAATATTTGAGTGTCTTTCCATCTAGCCCAATTCTTGATGCTTGGAATTTGTGAACAAAACAGACAAAAAACTCTGATCACTCCAAAAAAAGTTACTATATGCTCTAACAAGCATGAGCATACCGTTTCCTATTGGCACTATTACATAGCCAGGGTTTGTTTGTTTTTTCTTACTTAGAATTCCTATATGATCCTAATTAAATATGGAAACTATCCTAGGATCTTTCTTAATAATAATTATCATGTGGAAGTCTGCAGAAATTATCTATTCTTTAGGGCCCATTTCTTAAAAGAGCACATTTATAAATTTTAAAAAGACCATGGAAATTGTCTAGTCATTTGTGTATGTCCTGTTTTTTAAAAATCCTGCTTTCCTGTCTAATCTACATGTAGAAATGGCTCGTGATTGCCATTTATCATGTGTAAATATGCTAATTAACTCAATTAGCCAGAAGACAGTGTAATAATACATTATTTATGAAAATATAAATCATCTTTACTAACAGGTACTCAAAAATCAGAGGTATTATATATTAAAATTATTGATTTTGTCTAATAACTCAGAAGGGGAAATCCCAATATCATTAGCTATTTTTAAAAAAAGTTTACATAAACCAACTTCGTTTAAATGAATATGGATCTTATACTGATCTGGAGGTATGATCAATGCCCAAACAGAGAAATCCTTATTAGCATGTATGCTTAGCTGGTTGGCAGTCTCTCTTGGTGGCTACTGAGACACTTATCACCCTACCCAGGTCTGTACACCCTGCCCATCTCCTGTTGGCGCCCCTTAAGTTGAGCTGTTTGACTCAGTGGACTGGGTGAGCAAACTTTGATGCCCACAGTACCTGATTTGGAGGCCCTCTTCCCATTCTAATCCTATGTCTTTAGTTTTAGAGATATGATGTAATTGTTGATAAGAGTCCATAGTGCTTTATGACCAATGCCTTACAGCAGGCCACTAAAACCCCCAAAATGTCTTAAGTCTTATGCTTTAGTTTATATCTCTGGGCTAAAAGAACTTAAACATGGGACTGGGAAGCACCAGGAATATGAGTTTCTTAGGGAAAGAAACCTGCCAATTAATGGGGCAGTGACATTAGTGTGAAGACGTGGGACTCTGAGCTCAGATGGCTTCTGGTAAGACTGAGATTTAGCCAGAGACACAAAGTGAAACAAACAAATAAATATGTAAAAGACAAAAGGCAAAGACTAATGAGTGAGAAAGGATCTTCCACTGAGGGAGAAAAGAAAAGAAAAGAGAAGAAAAGAAAAGAAAACCAAAGAAAAGAAAACCAAAGAATAGAAAAGAAAACTGTAACAAAATAGGGTAGAAAAAATAATTCAAAGGAAAATAAAGTGAAATTTTAACCATGAAGAATTAAGGGAGGCAGTCAGTTAGAAAAGTTTGTGCTTTCAAATAAAAACATTTCCTTCATTTATAATGCAAATAAACAAGTAAAATAAACCAATTCTGTGTTGTGGGCACTATGCCAATACTAAGGGAGAAAAAAGTGTTAAAGTTAAATAAACAGAAAAGTATAATAAATGTTCAAGGATTTTGAGATTGCCTAAGGATTGTCTTTAGTCCCCACGTCTCTCCATCTCCTTCATCATTCCCTAAATAAATTTAATATTTATCAATTTTTAACATCCAAAAGTATATCCAAAGACCCATTTTACTCAGGGCACATTTTCCATTTGGTTTAATTATCTCTAATTGAACACTTTCAAAAACTATTGTATGTACTGAAGATTGTTTTATCTGTCCACGTGCTTAATTATATTTTGGTGTTTAAAAGCAAGAATAATCTGTTTTCTATACCTATTATTTTAATTTCAGAGGTAGAGTTACATTATAGTTTCAATAGGGTTTTCTACACTAGTTTCTGAAACAAACCATGATTTACAATATTGTTTCTATTGAAGAATGTGTTGCAAGTTCCAAACAGCTGATTTACAGGTGATCATTGGGAAAATAAATGATTCATACATGTGGGCTGCTTATGATTGATAGGAGACAGTTTGGTAGTAAAGAGGTCCAATGTATCCCGTATTCAAAATACTTTCTACTCTTTTTATATTTCTGTGGAAATCTTGGCCTTTTACAAAATTTCCAAGAAATGTCCCTCAACTGTCCAGAAAACTGCTACCCTATAAAATTCTTGGGGGACTGAGTGATTCAGGCAATGCTGCTTACAATACCAAGTAGCAATGGCAGCCATGAAGGCCTTACATTTTCCCTGCACATTGAAACAATGGCTACATCCTTCCCCCCAACTTTAACACCTTTCTGAGAATAAAAAATATGAAACTTTTTCATCTCTAACTCTAACATCTTTCTGGTCATGTCTTCACAAATTGTACGCTGCATGTCATACAAGCAATAAAACACAACCTAAAACTAATTCATCATCTTCTTCCCCCAAATTAGAATGATCCTCTTCTGGACTTCCCTCTACTGCTTGCTTGCAATTTTCATACCAATCATTCAAATGAAAGACTTAGGGTTTTTTATACCTCTTTTTCTCAATCCCAAGTCATAAACCACTAACTTAACGACGTGTTTTTAGAATTTTATCACATAGTTTCCATCCTACTTGTGACAAAATGGATTACCAATGACTACTTTATTAAATTATGCCTGAATGAACTTACGCTTTCTCCCCCTTTACTGCATCCCATGCAGCGCCATTACAACGACCTTCTGGAAAAAGCACGGAGCTATTTATCCAGAGATTTAATTACTGAACACGGTGTGTTATCATTTAAAAAAGTCTGTGTGGTCCAGAACTAGCTGACCTTTACTGCAAAAACTACTAAATTATGGACTATATTTAAAAGGGAATTGAGCTTGGAAGGAAGGAATGAGAAGCAATGATAAGGAAAAAAACTGGCAAATACACTATTTAAAAAAAAAAACACAACTTACCAGTTGTGGGGTAAAACTAGAGAATAATAATCCAGTCCAAGGGTAAAGAAGGTTAGGGATATAAATTGGTGTTTTCAAAGATTTTTACATTTTTTCATGATTAAAGAAAGAGTCCAATTAAATTGTGTCCAATAGAAATTTAGTATATAATTTTGAAAGCACACATCAAACATCATGAATAACGAATGTCTCTCAAAATCAATTCAATAGAAAGTAGGAACTTGGCCAAAGAAACATAGGGAAGTAAACTGAATATTATTATTGGAATATTTTGGGCTTTCTCTGAGAACATATATGTATCAATGTCTCAATCTTAAATTTGAAGTAGTGTTTCAAAATGATAAAAAGTTAAAGGTATTTTGCAAAATGCTGGTATGTAATTATTAATAGCTCCCAAATTTCAAAATGATTTAGTAGTAGTTTATTGTTATTGAGGGCTACGTAGTCAGAGAGACTTAAAATCTTTGAGACTTGGTTCCTCACTTGTAAAATGGAGTAAACAACTACTTCATAATACTTTTTAAAGGATTTAAAAATCCTTCTATGGTGTTTACTTTCTTTTGAATGATTTTAATCCCGGTATATCAAGTGAGTCCAGTAGGTAAGTATAAAATTATCTTCTAAAATATATCATACAGGAATGACTTTTTTTCCTTCTCTGTAAAATGAAATGTTTGATCTACATAGTAATAATTTACTTTACTCAGTGTATTTACTTCAACTAACAGTGATACACAAATCATGGAATTTCCCAAAAGGATGAGTGGGACTTTCATGGAGAAAGATGACAAGATATAAACTGGGAGTAGAATGCCATGATAATTCATGGGCTTTACGGTTGCTCTCTCTGCCTCCTGGTCGCTCATTTCCTGCTCTGGTTTTCCATTTTTCACTGTGAGTTCATCGTTTGCAGATTGCGTGTGTTTAAGTTGTGAATGTGTCCCACGGGGCTTCAAGTTCAGCCGTAAAGGTTGCAGTTGTCCTACATTTGTTTTAATACTAATTTCTATTTATTTTTTAGAGAGAGGAGAAGGGAGAGAGAAAGAAGGAGAACATCAATGTGTGAGAGAAACATTGATTAGTTGCTTCTCACATGCTCGCAAGTAGGGACCTTGCCTGCAACCCAGGCATGTGCCCTGGCTGGGAGTTGAACTGGCAACCTTTGGGTTCACAGTCTGGTGCTCAACCCACTGAGCCACACCAGCCAGGGATGTTTTAATGCTAATTTTTTTAGTTGAGTATGTCTCTACATGCAGACAGTATTCCCTTCAGAAGCACATTTTTAAAAAGGGGGTTTTCAAGTTATTTCAGAGAATTTTGGGCCCCACACAAGACTCCGGAAAGATGTCAGACATTTTTGTTTCTCATGTTTGCTGGTCGATAGAGTTTTTCTAGTATCATTTTTTGATTATTGATTGATTTAACTGATTCAATTTATTAGGGTAATTTGTGTGAGGCCAAACTCATTTGCCCTTCTTAAAAATGATGGACTCTATTCTAAACTTTTTAATACAGTTGTGCATTATGCAATTTACTATGCAATGATCAATATGAAATAAAGATATCAGAAATGTGTGTACATTTAGTTCTCCCACAAAGCTCATACTTTCTTTAAAATTCTTTAACATCATTCATTCTCTAATTAAATATAAATATATAAATTAAATAAATTTATCATAACAAACTCCAAATAACTGTATGCTTAAAGAATTCTAAGGAAGTACTTAATGCCCCTTGGTGATTTTCCTGCTACAAGTGAAGGCTGTGTGTGTACTTTGTAAATCTCTAAATCCTACAACTTGAGAAACAGCGTGAGGGTTGGTTAGGAGATTGAATCCTGGAGTTGGACTGTCTGGATTTCTCTTCCAGCTCAACCACTTACTAACTTTAGTAAGTTAATGACTATTCTGTAACTTAGTTACCCCATCTGATTAAGTTTATAATAAAAAGAGTATAATAATAGAATTATTATGATGAAAAGAAATAATATATTTAGTTAAAAAGACTGCTTAGTGGGAAGAGATGAGTAAGACAAGTCTAACATTCATTGTTCCATTGCTCAATGCATTTATCAATTGTCTACTGTATCTTAGATGGTATTTGGATAATGTTGCCATTGCTGGTGTTTAAAACTAGGTATAACTATTCATAAACCTATATAAATTAAATTTTAAATTAGCTCTTCATATTTTAACTTAGCTTAAAGGAGTGAGATGATGGAGTTTAAATAATACCTTTTCATAAGTTTGGATTTTATACATTCAGGGTTGGCCCGCATATCATCAGAGGCCATTGTTACAGCATAATTTGATTTACAATAATCAAGATCCAGAAACAGCCCAAGTGCTCATCAGTAGATGAGGGTTAAAAAACTGGTACATTTACACTACAGAATACTATGCAACTGTAAAAAAGAAGACACTCTTACCTTTTGTGACAGCACAGATGGAACTGGAGAATATTATGCTAAATGAAGTAAGCCAGTCAGTGAAAGACAAATACGATATGAACTTATACTTGTATGTGGTCTCTAATGAACAAAATAAACTGACAAACAAAGCAGAAACAGAGGCATAGATACATGGGACAGACTGACAGCTGTCAGAGACAAGGGCAGAGGGAGGACTGGATGGAAGAAGGTGAAGGGATTAGCCAAAGAACATATATGCATAACTCATGGATACAGACAACAGTGTATTGATGGCCTGAGGGGTGGATGAAAGGGGGTAAAATGGGAAAAGTAGCGACATCTGTAATAGTGTAAACAATAAAAGTAAGGTTTAAAAAATAAAATTAAAAAAAGAAAGCGTCTTTCTTTCTTTCGCTGTTGCCTAAAAGATGGCCCAATACTTAACTTCTTAATCAAAAAACCATCTAACTTGATACCATGCTTTTAGATTGTATAAATGGCAGAGAAAGTTTAGCTGGCTAGAAGATGAAACAAAGCCACCATTTGGATTGCTTTGAGGTAACTGTGGATTCACATACAATTTTAAGAAATAATGCAGTGATACCCTTTACCCAGTTCCCCCAGTGGAAACATCTTGTCAAACTACAGTGAATATCCTCCCCCAGGCACTGACAGTGATAAAGAACATTTCTGTAACCACAGGGGTCACTCCTATCCCTCATTGTCCTCTTAGAGCCACACCCACTTCTCCCCGACCCCACCAATCCTCAACAGGTAACAACCACCAATCTGTTATTCATTGCTATAACTTTGTCATTTCCAGAACCTTATAAAAATGCAATCACATAGTTCATAAACTTTTGCGACCATCTTTCACTCAGTATAATTCTCTGGAGTAACCCAGATTGCTGTCTGTATCAATGATTTGTTTCTTTTTATTGTTGAGCTAGATTCCATGGTAAGGATGTACCACAGGCCATTTAACCATTCATCCCCAGAAGAGCAAATGGGTTATTTCTAGTTTTGGGTTATAATGAATAATACTGGTATAAATATTTGTGTACAAGTTTTTGTGTGAACATAAGTCTTCCTTTCTCTGGATGAACACCTGACAATTCAAGACTAGATCACATGGTAGCTGCATGTTTAGTTTTATGGGTCTTTTTTGTTTGTTTTAAGAAACTACCAAACTGTTTTCCATAGTGGCACTTTATTTTACATTCTTCTCAGCAACATATGAGCGACCCAATGTCTCTACATCTCTTTTCAGCATTTGGTGTTGGTATTATTTATTTATTTTTATTTTAACCATACAGATAAGGTGTATAGTGACATTTCATTATGGATTTAACTTGTATTTACCTAATAGTTACTAATATTGAAAACCCTTTTGTTATATTTTTTGCCATTTGTTTATTCTCTCCATGTCTTTTGCCTATGATCTAATGGAATAGTGTGCTTAATATTTTGTTGGTTAATGCATTTTACTAATGTATGATTTTCATTGTTTGAACATATTACACATTACTTAATGGAGTCCGTCTACACATTAGAAGGGGGAATGAGTGACTCTTTGAGAAGAACTGAGAGGAGGGTCAAAACAAAAGTGAAGGAGCAAGGCTGGTAAAAGGAACATGCGTAAGGAGCGGATCCATGTATGAAAGTTTGATACACGTGTTCTTCCTTTTGTGCTACAGGAATAGACACATTCTGTCATTCTCCTATCGACAGATATTTGGGTTTGTTGTAGCTTAAAACCTTTATAAAACTGAAATTTTTTCATGACTCCTGAACACATAAAAAAGTACTTCTCTAGGAAATATGCAAGGGAAGAACATAGCTGGGTAACGGGATCACGTGTCATTTCAATTTTAATTACTACTGCCAGATTATTTTTTCAGAATTGTTATACCAATTAATACTCCAAACATGCCCAAAATGTATAAAATCTTTCACTGCTTCTTCTACATTCTTGGCAATACTTGGTACTGCTTTTTACATTTTTCCTCAACAATGGGGTATGAAATAATATTTGTTTGTATTTTGATTTGCATTATCTAGATTAGCAACCACACTGGCACAGCATCTTTTCATGTTTCGTGGTCATTTATTTGTACTTTATCTTAGGTGGAGCACCTGTTTATGTCTTTTGCTCATTTAGCTATGTTTTAGCAATTCTTAGGAGTCCTCCCTCCCTCCCTCCCTCTCTCTCTCTTCCCCTCCCTCCCTCTCTCTCTCTTCCCCTCCCTCCCTCTCCTCCTTCCTTCCAAAAATAGGATATAGTGGTTAGAAGTACAGATTCTGGAGCTTAAATTTGAGATATAAGCTAGGCTCATGTCAAACCAGATTCTAGGAAGGGGATGGAATCAAGAACAGAGATGGAGACCTTAAAGTTATCTTTCCTTATTTGATGGAAGGACTCCTCCACCTTTAAGATAGGAAGCAAAGCTGTATGTATGTTTGGAGGTAGAAGGTGGACACAAGGGTTATACATGGAAATCTGACAAAATCATCTAAAATCAAATTAGATTATCCTCCGCACCTCAGTGCTTTTTTGGAAGACTGGCACTCTGGTAACAAGGTGTGGGCATTGTATTTTTTCCCAGTACAAAGCTACTAAATGGGTTGCATGCAGCACTATGTCACATTAGTGCTCCTCTATCGGTGAGATATGGTGATCACTGGAACATTTGTCATGGAAGATCATGGGAGATCAGGGTAATAATGTTTTTCTAATGAATTATGTTGACATATCGAAAGCCTTTCCTTTCCTTTACTTTAAAAGCAAACATCTTGGTTTAATCTGGGTATTTATTTGTTCTGAATAACACACCTCATGACAGCATTCTGCTTTTCTAACATTATCTCCTAAATGACAGACATCCTTAGCCAGGTTATGGGAAACAAACAATAACAGCTTGTGCTCTAGCTTGATGCCTGACAGAATCTCATCGTGGCTCAGCTATCAGTGAACACAGGCACAGGGTTCTATGCATGCCATCCAAACAGACAATGTGGGAGAACAAACAAGATAATGAGTTCTGGCATCAAAGAGAAGGACACTTAAATGAAAACAATATGAAAATTCCTAATTAGAATAGTGATGAATCACCCATTTTGGGATGATGCATACTTTAATACAGTTAAATTTATTTTTAACAAAAATAAATATTCTGAATATTACTTTTCAACTTTCCCTATGCTCACTTTTCATTAGGAACTAATAGTAAAAAATTACCTAAAGCTTGTTAAATACTTTATAGTTTTTGAAGAACACTCTCACCCATTATTATTATATTATTTGATGATCCTGAAACTATTTTAGCTCATATTATGACCTTCCCTATAAACAAAGAGAGAGTTCAGGTTATAGATGCTAAATGATTTGCCCAAGACCATGAATAATAATTGGTAGAGCTGGGATTCAATCTATGTCTCTTTCTCTGGTTACATGTCCAGTGATCTTTTTCTGTCATATCCAGAAGTCTGCTGTGATGTTCTGCCAGCTAAAGACCTCACACTTTGGGAAATAAGCTGATATAAGTCACCATGTCTTTTGATTGCTCTGGCAAAAAAAAAAAGTCAACCAAGGTCAAGATCAACCACTATGTTTTGGGGGTGGTGATATCTGAAACAGGAGTCTATTTTGCTTTGGAAGAATAGATCATGTGATTCCTTGAAAGGTCAGAGGAAGGTCAAAAGTGAAGCAAAGGAATAAGACTGGGAATTCATTCTGTTTTTCTTCCTATGTACTAAAATTCTAATTAGATCCATCCCTTCTGTAATATCTGACATACATATAAGCCTTGTATTTTCATTTTCTTTTCAACAAATTGATTGATTCAAGGGGACATGTGGTTTTCTTCACTTGTTGAAAACAGTAAGGAAGCTGTGGCAGAGCAGCAAGCCAGGGGTCTGAGAGCCCCGGACAGCAACTGGAACAGAATTATCAGCGGCCAGAAAAACAAGCGGGTAAAAGTGCACCATGCTCGGAAGCAGCTTCCTGATAAACAACTCAGTGGTTGATAATAAAAGAATCTGAGATAATGGTGACCCTTCAAAGAGGGAGAGAATGTGGTCCTTCTTGTTGAACCTTAATTTTCATAAAAGTAGTGATTCTGTTCTTCAAACTCCTTCTACATTCTACTAGTTCTCACGTCCTTCATAAAAATAGCAAGGAAGATTTCTTACCAAATTCATAAATATTTTCAAAATTAATGTTCATATACACTTAAGGTCACTAATGCCTCATTTCAAATCTCAGTTATTTCACAATCCTTTCACAGGATTGAATTTTTTTTAGGTGTCAGTATGAAATACCCACTGAATAAAATGCTAATTATCTTATTGCATACATGTATAGACCTTTTATTACATGGATATATTTATAGAAAATTGCAAGGAAAAATTAGATTACTTTCTCTTCTATGTTTATATAATTTCATATGTTTTCAGGGGAATTATCATATATGAGAAGGTACGAATGGACTAATTGGGGGTTCAGCCTTGTAGAATGGTTCTGACTCTAGCAATTCACATTGGAGCTATCAAATTGAATAACTTTTATGAAGTTCTGACTTAAATGAGAATTTAAGTAATTTACATTATGTGTGTGCAAAATAAAATGTAATATGAAGCTATTTCTCCCCTGGAGATCTAGGAAAACTAAACGAATCTACAGAAATCTGTCAGTCATTTTGGACCACGAACTGCCTTTTACTTGGCTCTCGTTCACTGTCTGGCTATGTTTGCATTTACAAAATTTTCTTGGAAATTTAATAGTGCCTAAGCTATGCAGAAAAGGCTGATATATTTGCCTACAAAGCTTGAAAATAAAAAAGAGGGAGATTTCAAGAAAGCAGAATATATTTTAAAATTTTAGCATGAAATAGAAGATAGCACATCTTAGCTAAGGATAAATTATTTATTCATTTATTTTTTTAACAAGAGAAAATGACCAGGTTTAATTACATACATATGTATAGGAACCCCACACACGTGAGGCTCAGAGACAAAAAGGGAAAATGAGGTGCATATGACACTGTGAGCTAAGGATGAGGTAAGGAACCTTGGGGCTTCAGAGGGGAGGAAGGTCATTGGCAGGGTGATCAGAAGAGCAGATGCTCGGTAATTAGAAGCTTGCCTGGCCCTATAGATAAATCATAGAAAGCAATTTCTGGTGATAACTCTTATTATGGGCAGGGCCCCTAATTTAAATTCTTTAAAGGAGAAGTGAAAGTTTAGAAAAAGTTATCTGTAGATCCATGTCAATGCTGTGCCTTTAATCATTTTACAAAACGTAAAAACGTTTTTCAAGTACTGAGATATCTGTTTAAGTGTATTGCATGAATTTTTTAAAATGTTTATTACTGCATGTAAAGACTAGTAATAAAAAGCATAACTGTACTCTAACTATAAATCTGTAAATATAAAACTTACAATCTCTCCACATCTAAGTAAACAAAGTAAATTGAAAAAATATTCACTTATATATTTCCATCATATTTTGTGCTCCAATGTAGAATGGAAAATTTTTTAATTCCTCTGATTTTGACTATTTTTTTTCTTAATTTATCTTCTGGTTAGACATTTTTAAAAAACTCAAAAGGAACAAAATTGCTTTGTGAAAGCTTAATTTGTTTAATGACATTTGGAGTATTATTTTCTTCTTTTCAATTTTGTGCATGTGGGTATGTTGGTTTGACTACAAAGAAAAGTTAGCTACAATTGTAACGAAGCTAAGAAAGTTATTAATTTCTACATTTTACCTCATTATTTATAGCTTTTCTTAAAAGTAATTTAAGTGAACCCCCTCCAATTAAGTCTTCCTCCTCTAACCTGAAGCATTTTCTCACCATTCTGTCACCCTTTAGGAGCCGTATGAACCTTTAGCTTCGGTGAGATTTTATATGCTGAATGATCCCCACTGAAATCAAAAAGAGTCAAGATAACTCATTAAAAATATGACCCCTAAAAATCCTTAGGGTTCATGAATGCTGATGAAAAGAAATCCATGAATTCGCAGAAAATATTATTTTACCCTTCTTTTAACCTCACATCTCTATGCCACTTCAATTGCTAGCCCTCAGAATAATGATCCCTCAACTCATAAAACTGAAGAACTAAGTGAGCTCTCTTGTCACCAGCATGCTAGCAAAAACGAGGACAAAGCAATGTACAAGAACTATCTACAGGATGAAGTAAATGGCATATTGTGAGTAGAAAATAAAATATAATAATACTTATAACCCATAACAAAGTGTTCAATGAGTCATTCATGGAAATTTGAATGTTAAAGCCTTTATACATACAGTCTGATTCATAAAGTAAATTCATAAATAGATGGTCTAATTTATTAAAAGAACACTAATTTGGCCATGTTCACTTTCAATATTTTTTAGTTTTTCCTTTCTTGACAGAGTAATATCAACCATAATAGGGTTTTTAATTAGGACCTCAAAAATAGTGGTTCTATATAGAATGAAAATTCTGTCTGGACTTCACAGGTAATTCCATATTCAACTCGCAGTCAAAATTTTCCCCCAAATATTCTACTTTGTAAATTTCTTTTATTATGTGTTTATATATTATTCTCTCCATTTATATTTAAACTGGAGGTTTCAGGAACCTCCTATTTTTCCTTACAAATAGTATATGTCCTTGAAATAAGCCATTCATTATGGAGAACACAAAAATAAATTGTACCTGTATCCTACCTTCCAGATAGTGGTAGAAAGTAAGAAGTGCCAGAAAAATGCAGAAAAAAAACATAGATTTTTAAGAAGTCATGGATAACAAAAGGTACAGATAAATAATAGAAGAAAAATGTGTTTGAATAACATGGTTATATTTGCTTAATGAGAAATATTTTAAGGGGAAAATTAAATTTAGCAAAGGAGTTAAGTTGGGAAGCTTGTCCCTAGGAAAGGTGAACAATGATGTTCCCAAAAGAGGAAAGGGATTTCAGAGCACCACAGATGATACCTGAAGAGAGGCAGGGAGGAAGGTGTAAGATGCTTTTAATGGGGCCCCAACATTGGTTCTTCGGGAATAAAATCTTAGATATTCCAATGGCTTGTGGCCTTTCAAAGCTCAACGTTACCCCCCCCAAAATCTTATTATTTAATATTTAATTAATCTTGTTGGGGTTTGTTTTTTGGTATCAACGTGAACAGCACTGATGTGAAGTTCTTTGAAATTATTAAAAAATGTATGTAAAAATGAGTGTTACAAAACATTGAGAATAGATGACTCTGGATAACCTGCTCTCAACTGATTATTCAATCTTCAGTTTTATGACAAGAGCTGGCCATTGTGTGTCTCCTGGTTGGCACTGACTATCTCATCAGTGCTATTCATGTTTGATCGTAAGTGATTTTGTGTATAATGTGGGCTATGAGAACTAACAAAAAGCTCATATTTTTAATTTAATTCTACAAAAGTTATTCAATAAATCATGTGATTGGTGAAAAGAAAATAACACTGACAATGTCCAAATTTGCAGCTAAGTTGAAATTTCTTTTCCCATGTCAAGCAGAAGTTAAGACTTATGTTCATTAAAGATAATTTTAAAAATTTAATTTTTCAATTGTTTTTCTTTTTCTGTTCACAAAGCAGTGTTATCTTAAAATTTGCTTAGACTGTTAGTACCAGTCATTTACAAACCACTAATTTGAATTTATAATTTGATACACTACAATTTACTAAATGTAAATTCATTACAGGTTACTCAATTATGTGGTTATAAAGTTAAATTAAAGATAAAGTTATAAGTAAAAAATAAATGAAACTTACAAAACCAATAAAAGTAATAATCAATGCTGTGTTAACTAACAAAAATGACTTCACAGTATCTCATATGCAAATGTATGATATAAACTAGAATGAGTTAAATAAATGATTACTTGATTATTTTCATTAACATTATATTTTAATTGCTAATTGATAACTGTTAAATTCAGAGCCCACTGAATACATTTTATACTTCTCTACCTCTCTACATTCTCTCATTTGAAATGCCCTCCCTTTTTTCTTCTATTTATCCAAATTCTTCTTAACTTTAAAGATCAGGTTTCTTCTAATCGCTTTTAGTCTATAAATATTTTAATAGCTTTTGAATTTCTAATATATTATATGATTATTCTATATAGCTGGTATTTCATTACACACTGCCTATACTTTTACTCATTTCATTATAATACCTACTACATGCCAGAAACTATGCTTTCTGCCGGAAGCAGGACAGTAAAGAAGGCCGATGCAGCCTCTCTGTCAAGAAAGGTCCCTAGTCATCAGAGAACAGAAGCCTATATAGAGAGTCACCGCGCAGTGTAGTAGGGCCATGAAGCGAAGACTCCATGGCATGGAAACACAATGCCACTCAGCTAGAATGCTGCACAGGAATTCATAAGTCACCCTTTGAAAAAGAGTATAATTTTGGAAAGAGGACAATAAAATGTTGGAGAATATCCAGTTTCTAAGGAGAGATTTCTGTTTCTGATGGAAAGACCAACTGCCATACTGCTGCTTTTGCAAGCATTTAAGTTTACTCTAAGCTCACACGCTCCAAGACAGCAAGACTGTATTTAGTACGAGCTCACCACAGAGCTGTCCGAGTGCAAGGACGGAATCAAGGAGTGGGAAGGGCTGGGAGTGAGCTGGTAACTCAGTGTCTGCAAAGGACAGTTGTTGTCCTAAATTAAGGGGACCAGGTTGGCAACAAACAGTCTAAGTTAGTGCATAGCATACTCTAAAATGCCCAGCTTTTCTTTATTTATGCCTTTCACATGATGCTCCACAGAGAGGGAATCACAGGAGATTTTCCAAGGAGTTTTGTTGACACAATACATATGCTATTAAAAAAATATCCCTGACTTCTTTAAAAGATGTGGAGAAGTATATTAATCTGGAAAGTGACAATTTAAGCCCACTTCTTCGTTGTTAAAAAATAGGCTTTAAATTTTTTTCAACTAAAATCCATCAAAGATTACGAATAGGAATGTATTACATACTCATCTTTTATAGAGATAATATTGCTAATATTATAGGGATTTTAATTATTTAATTTAATAATATATATGAGGGTGAATCAGAAGAGCTTTCTCTCCTGTAACTCTGTGATCTAAAATTAATAAAAACAGGTCACTAATCTTGTAGCAGCCTCTGAATCCAAGATGTGATTCAGTGAGAAAAATCAGCCCACAGATAAGCAATTTTAACCATTTTTGGTAAAAGCATGTGTTGCAAAATCCACAGAAAATTACCAGAACAGGTGCTAAAAATTAACTGATACACAGTTGGGTGTTCCAAACAGAGTTATTATCATTTGCCAAAGGCTATGAGGGTTCTTCAGACAATATCATTTAAAAAATAAAAGAAAAAGAATGGTTTGTCATGATAACTTTCTTTGAAACTTTAAAAAGCGAACATTTTCAGCAGTAAGCAAAAGTTGAAGTGAAGTTATTTGGTACTCAGGATTCCAGCAGAGGGGAGTTCTGAACACAGTTGTGTCTATGAATTTTCTGCAGGCAAATCAAGAGTAACCATGTGAAGCTACTGGCCACCTGTATCTTAAACTAGGCAGGTTACAATATTGTTTTTCTTCTCTTCCTATCCTAGATCTTATATTAAATAAAAAGTCAATAGCTGTGACCATTTCTGGCACTTGAAAAGGCACTCCTGAGTCTGGGTGACGAATCTCTCAATATATTAATCCACAGGCAGGCAGTCAATTTGGAAGTTGCTGACTCTACCTGGCTGCAAGCCTGCTGATATCCAGCCACTGAAATGGCTCTTTGCTGTGGCGGAACCTAAACCCATTTACATTTCGCTTGCTCTGAAATTGCTTCAGATAGAACATTCTCTCCAGTGTCTTCATGTTTCAGTCATTGGGAACTGGAGTTGATTCATGCAAAAACTTCCTACGCAGATAAGGCATATTTTTTTTCTTAATAATAAACCAATGAATGTAAATACTGAATACATAAGATAGACATCCTTATAAAATTAGACATTCTAAAGCCCCCTTATATATAAAATATTGGTTTTCCAGAGGGTTATAACAGGGATAGAGGAAATACATCTCTATTTTTACTAACTTCAAGTAAAATTTGGTATTTTCTTCAATTGAAAACACAGGTGACAAATCATAGGTATTAGTAGTACCTGTGACTCTCTCACCAACAATAATAACAAATATTTAATATAATATTTACAGCACTTTATCTTAAAAATATGTGTGTATTACTCTCCTGAAATCACAGTAGTTATTTTATCCTCTGTTAGATCTTGTCTTTTAATATACCTTTATTAAGTCACAATTTTGGATTTTAAAACTAGTTTAATAATTACTATTAATTTATTGTTTCCTTTATAATTCTAATATTTTTATTTCTTTTACATTTATAACAGTATTCTGAGAATTCTGAAGTTTATCTGAGTACCAAAGAGGTCTGTGATGCACACAAATACCCCCACGCTTGGTAAACCCCAGATCTTGAAGAACTCTGCTTTTAATTTAAAACGTCTCAATTTTCAGAAAGGGAAAATTGTTATTGGTCAAGTTTGATCATCTGAGAGGAGGATTAGAAAAGAATAGATGTTTGCAATCGTTTTGAAGATTTCACGCTTGGGTAATAATAGAATTAATGAAGAGACTCATCTAGCTAGGTTTGTTTTTATAAAAATCAAATTATGTTGTTTTTGCATCATTCTTCCCTTATTAACATAAAAATGTAGCTATTATTAAAAATTATTTTGAAATTTTTGAATTATATTAGATATGAAGGAGAGTGATTTAGAGAAAGACAAGTACCGTTTACAGATATGTAGTAAGAGTTAAGTTAGAAAAACAAATAAAACAGCAGAAGCTGCTGAACATAATCCCGCCCCTCCTCTAAAACGTGTGTGGAACAGGCCTGTGGATTTACCAATATGCAGAGATGGAAATCTCTCGTCTGTAATGATTTCAGAGCCAGTGGAAAGCATTGATGGACAGTAATATCTCTACCCCGAGTATAAGAATGGTTTAAATTCTAACCGTAGAAATTCAGAATAGTGGTTAAGAGTGTGGATTTTGGAGTTAGAATTAGCTTTTAATCCTCATTATACCACTTACTATCGATGTGACCTGGGTCTCAGTTTCCTGGTCTGTAAAATTAGTACAAACTATCAACCTCACAAATTTATTTTGAAGATTAAATTAGTTAATATAGGTAAAAGACTTGGCACATTGTATGAAAAAAGGGAATCAGCCAGTGTCTGCCACCTACAGAGGAGTAGCAGCAGTGGAAGTCCAAACAGAAGTGAAAAATCAGCTCAATCTCAGAGGAGAATGATGTTCTGCAAAGTGCTGACCATATGCATCACTTGTAAAGCAACAACTCTTGGAATCAGTTAAAGTAAGGTGTTAGCATCCTAGATAAATATTTTCTCTATGACAGAAGGGCCCCCAGCGGCACTGGCTATGTAGGAGTCCCAGGGGGTAGACCGGAGGCACCTGAAAGGGGTACAAGATGTGGGGAAAAAGCAAGAAGCTTTCTAAAAATCTCACTTAGTCAAAAATATGGCTGGAACAAATATTTCCATGTCCTCCAAGATGATAAAAAGGAACACTTATTACATATAAATCATGGCACTGTGACTGTGTGGCAGCTAATTTAATAAAACTGAGTGTGTTGATAACTTTCATGGCTCCAGCTTGAAATGCAAAGATCAACGTTTCTCCCTTGATTTAGTCAAGGTCAATAATGAATGTAGCTCAAACTATGCAGACTGGATTAAGGTGCTGAAACAATTCTGAAAAGGCAAACACAGTTCTGATACTAAATGTTTAGTTTAATTGATTTACAGTAAAATTCACATGGCAGTCTGAAAAAATCAATTTTCTGCATTACAGATAAATACAGATTCTATGCATCCTCTCTATTCATATTTTCTACCTCCTTTCTCTGAAACAATAAATAAAATGCCAGCAATGTGAGTAAAATAGCATTAGGTATTCAGTGAGCTCAAGAGATCAAAATATTCCTAAAACTGAAAGCTTGTCTGACATACGCTAACACCTAGGCACACGCAGTGTTAGCACCTGTAGTAGTTGTAAATCTCCGATCAGGACGTGGTGAGTGTGTGCACCGCCGGGGACAGGGTTGTGGCGTGTTGGGCAGGATGGAGAGTGCTCGCTTTGGTCAGATGACAACTGAGACTTACTGTTGTCTAGAATGAGAGTAAAAGATGACTCAGAATGGCCACAGTCTGCTAAATAGGCAAAGGAATCTGGCCTTTCGTTTTTGTTGATGTGACGTTTTCCACTGGCTACTGAACAAAGTCTGTATTTCCAGATTCAATAGGATCTTTACATAGAATTTCCAGGAAGCCAAGTATAAGAGCTCTAAATTAGAACTCAGAAGAATTGGATTGATATTCTGTTTTCTTAAAATACCATGTGAGCTGGGGCAAGAAATATATAACCTCATAATCTTAGTTTTACTTCATCCATAAAATGAATAGCTTAGATCAAACATATTTCAAAGACCCCACCAGCTCTAAAATTCTCTGAATCACTAAGCGAGATAAAGCAATGAGTTAATTTAATTATGGTCTTTCAGTATAACTAGGCTGCTGTAATCAGGAGGGCTCTCCTGAAACACATTATTTTTCTCTACTTCTGGCTTGAATATATTATGTTTTCAATCATGATGGTATAATGGATAGCCCTGAATACCTTCAGTCAAATAGATTCAAATTCCCTACAGCATACAGTCATCTTGATTAAACTATCAACAGTTTATTATTGATGGAGTATTTCCAAAACATGATAATGCTCTTCAGGTAGCAGGTGTTCCTGCATTTTATTCAAACGGGCAGCTGAAAAGGCACAGAGATGTTTTGTTTCTTGATGAGGCTAAGTAGACTTTTACTCGTGACAACAAATTGTCAGACACAGGTAAATTAAAATATCCCCTCCAAATTCTTTTTAATGTATTGAAATCTATGTTACTCATCATTAATTAACCCCATGAGAAAACAAATGACTGGGAATATAAGTAAAATTAAATATATTTATAAAAATAAGTTAACTTTTATGTTGTGGAACTCTTCCTCTACTCCTGAACACTTGCTCAATTTTTCATTTTAAATCTTAGATGATCTGAAGCAATACATTTAAATTTGATGAGAAATTTAATATTGAATGTAAATTAGTTAAAAGATAGGTAAAATTGATCAATGTTATCAAGAATAAGTATACTAAGAGGGCACAGAGGGGGATAAATAGTAATGGGAAAAATATAATAAAAAATGAATTATCCAAAAATAAATAAATAAAATAACAAAAAATGAATTATTACTAAATTCAGAAAAAGACATGGCTCATGGATTTTAATTTAGATTATCAACATCCAATTTTCCCCCATGGAAAGAAACCAAACAGCTTATGTAACATTCTAACCTTAATTTTTGTAATACCTGAGTTCAAATTCTTGCTCTTCCAAGTTGTCTGTAACCTTGGACTTACTACTTAACCCACCTGGTATGTGTGAAGAAGGTAGTGGAAAGGCAGAGATCACAACCAGTTCCCATGAACTAAACACCACTCTCAAAGTGGCTTGGCCCGAGCAGTGACTGTTAGGTAATAATCCCTCTACTTTAAAACCTCTTTAATCTAACAATAAAACTAGTTATATTTTTTAAAGTTATTTCTCTTGAGAAAGCTTAGCTACTTCATTTCATTGTGGGTTTTTTTCATATTTATAACTAAAGCAAACTTCAAAGGAAAGAAAACTACTATTAATTTCTCAACAAAATATTTCTTCCATCTTATTGTAATTTACTCACCACTTCGATTTAAGACACAAAAGTTACACTTGTACCAATTATACCTGCTTTGTGAAAAGTAGTTCTCATTCCACTGAAAGCAAGAAATATAGGAGCACGATATATATAATATGTAAAATAGCACTGCTCTTTACTAAATATTTCCTAGAGCAATAGCTTTTCTTTGTTGGGGCTTCCCTGAATTCACTCCTTTATTCCGGGTGTAGTTTAAGAATTATGCGTATCCATTCTAAAAACTATTATTCATTTTGTTTTCTTTAAAAAAGAAAATGAGCCCTGGCTAGTGTGGCCCAGGGGACTGAGCACCGGCCTGCAAAATGAAAGGTCACTGGTTCGATTCCCAGTCAGGGTACATGCCTAGTTTGTGGACCAGGACCCCAGTTGGGGGTGTGTGAGAGGCAACCAACTGATGTCTCTTGCACCAGTGTTCCTCTCCCTTTCTCCCTCCCTCCCTTCCCCTCAAATAAATAAATATATATATATATATATACATATTTTTTTTTAAAAGAAAATGAATCTATGGAATGAATTTGGATCTCAGTAACAAAAAAGTATCTCATTATGAGAGTGAAACAGTCACTTTGGGATGGTGAGGGGCGAACACATGAGCTCTGGATATAAATATATGTGCATTCCGACCCCAGTCCTTCACTGACCGGCTAGGCAGACATAGGATGGTTAGGTTATTTCTATGAGGCGCCTTTACTCCCTGCTGCAGCACAACGGGACTCACGCTATTTAACTCAGAGGTCGTAACAAGAATTATTCAATACATGAAAAAGTATGTGTTGATGTACAATAAATGCTTTATACTTGGTTTTCAGTAAATTTATATCTTATTGTATACTATTGTGGTTGTATTCCATAATCAATACTGCCCTTTAAACTATAATATTATTAAATTACTGTTCAACGGTCATGTGACTCTTACGTCTGATTGCATATCTATATCTCAGATTGAGATTACAAATTCTCAGATTAGACTTCAACATTGTGCATGTTATGCCTAACAGCCATTTTTTTTTTTTTGTCCCAAACAAGGACTGTCCTGAGCTCAGCAGGCTGTAGGTGGGTACCACCCTTTTCCAGCAGTGCCGTCATCCATCAGTTCCTTCTCTGAAGAACTGGGGAGGCGAGCATAGAGGTTGAAACCTCAGGGCCTTTCTTTCAGGATTTTATAGCCTGTCTGTTGAAACTGAATAAATATAAATGAACAGCCAGTGAGCAGGAAGAACTTCTGGAACTGTGAGGGACACTCGGTTTAAAAAAGTAAAGAAAGAAAAATTAAAGGCAGATTCTCTCCCCCTATTGTGTTTGCCATCTGGCTGGGATGCTTTCAAGCTAATGAGCAGGGTGAAACCCAGCCTGGCTCCACACGGGGAGAAGCCTAACAAGTACTTTGTAATGATGATCAAAAACACATATCACATTAACTAGCGAAATAAAATGATCGCCCTGAAATTCATGAAAAAAAGCAAACTACATTATGAAAAATTTCTCTCCTTTGTAATAAATGTCACTGAATATGAATAGACATATATTTTTAAGTGTTTTTTTAAAAAACGTGATAGGAAGACAGGTTTTAAAAATGTTGTTAAATGTCCATAGGAATCAGCTGGAGGAACCACAGGAGTTCAACAGGACTTGCTAGGAAGACGTATCCCAAAATAGTTTAAGTGTACATTTTATAGTAATATAAAGTGTGTTTCTATAATATAAGAGAGCTGAAATGTAAATATGAGTGAAACGAATAACCAAAGCAAATCTGCAGAGTTTAACCAAGCCCTTCACATGGTACACTCGTCACGTAAGTATCACATTCAACCGATAACTAGCAAAACTCTCCTGGGAGAATGGTAAGCATTATATTTGAGTAAGTTTACCTATACAGATATAAGAAAAAGTCACTGTGATATTTGCTGTACGTGTGTTATTAGGCTGGCTTTCCTGCATTATTATAGCAGTATCCTAAATTCCAGAGTTAACCCAGATTTCAGATAAAACACGGACTATGCAACCAGCCATTAGCTATTCAAACACATGAGCGCTTGGTATTCCGGTCAGGCGTTTTCCATCGGCGCTGGGCACTTCACCACAGCTCACGTGCAATAAAGCAGCAGCGGCCTCCAGAGCATGATTTTAAAGGCAACTCCCTTAAAATTCTAACTAGACTCTTGAAACGAACACACTTGCTCCCTCTCTCTCCCCCTCTCCTTCTCTCCCTCTCTCTCGTCTCCTCTTCGCTGCTGTTTTAACTTGCCAAAGAGTAAAGGTATATGAACCGAGTCTCATTAATATTAATATATACTTTGTTATTTTGCTCTCCGAATCCTGTCCCTGTATTATACTAAATTAAAACTCTGACAGAAACATCCAATTAATTCTCAGTAAGACAATGCATTACTGTGTCATAGTTAATAAGCAGTTCGGGATAATCATATGTTGATCATTCTCCCAAGCACTTTGGCACTTTGCATGGTAGTCTCAGGACCAGAGTGTCTAATGTCAGTTCCCTTAACGATCACTCACATATGAGTTAAAATGGATAGTCATTCTTCTTTTAGATGTACAAATACTCTACTTCCTCTGACTAAGAAGGATAGGGAAGGGAGTACCTAAAAAGAAAGAAGAAACTTACCTGTTTTACACAGATTGATAACCTAAAAGGAACCTCCAGGATTCAATATAACCAGAGGGGATGACGTTAAGCTCAAAGCTAGCTCCCAGTCCCAGCTTACTGAGCTCCACAGAGCATCTGAACGACAAGCAGCATCTAAAGGAGGCTTACGCTGGCCCAATTAGCAGAGTTGAATAATAAACTCTTTTTTGGCCATGTGCTACTTGTAGGAAACTTCGCTAAACACAGGCATCACAGGCAAAGATCCTACCTTAATGAGACTCTGAATGGCCCCCGTGGCTTTTGCAGATATGAAATACCAGAAGCTCCTGAAGGGGGCAGTGCCGGGCTCTTGCCCCACGGCACTCCCGAGGTGTGTGCCTCTTCACCCCGCAGGCCCGCTGCAGTAGCCCCCAGATATAAGAAGCGTCCTAGAAACAAGGGCAGGATTCAGATAGGACAAAAATAACAATGAAAGAATTATTTAAGCTTTTCCATCTCTGAGTTCTTTTAACCTAAAGTGTAGTTGACATATGGATGGCCAACAGACATGCGAAAAGATACTCAACGCCACTAGTCATCAGGCAATTGCAAATCAAACCGCAGTGAGGTATCACCTCGCACCTCTTAGAATGGTTACTATGAAAAACAAAGAAATGACAAGCAGTGGCCAGGATGTGGAGAAAGCGCTCATGCACTGTCGGTGGGAAGGTACATTGATGCCGCCACCATAGGAAAACGGTACATAGGTTCCTCGAAAAATTAAAAATAGAAATACCACATGACCCAGAAATTCCACTCCTTGGTGTTTATCTAAAGAAAATGAAAACGGTAGTTCAAAAAGATATATGCAGCCCTATGCTCATTGCAGCATTATTTACAATAGCCAAGATATGGAAACAGCCTAGGTGTCCACGGATGGATGAATGGTTAGAGTTTTTAATTATATTTCATATGATCTGAGCTGCCAAATGCATTTCCATTAAAAACAAAAGGGAAATCTAAGAACCATGCCTCTAACCCACTGACAAAACAATTTCCAACTGTGTGCTTTTAGCAAAGTACTTCATAGTATGCAGTTTAACTTAGCAGACAGGAAATTTATGCCATTGATCAACAAGATAGTTACAGAAATCATTTAATGGACTCCCCAAACTATTAGGTTATTGTCAAACAATGCAAAATTACTTATGAAATATAAATAAAGGAGCTTTCAAAAATGCAATTATCAATAGAGTACATAAATAAAACACTGAGAACTTTAATATGCAACACAACAGGAAAGATATGGAGTTTTACACTTGTGTACCCAAATATCCAAAGCATTTTATGATGGAGAGCTGAGTGTTTGGGTGGAACTTAGACCTTCCTTTCTCTGGCTTGGTCAGGTTGACTTGGAGAGCTTTGTTTTTTCACAGGCCTGTGGAATTTCAACATTTAGACATCTTTTTTTATATCCTGTAGCATTCAAAAATTCAGAGCCCCTTCTTTATTCTGTTAATGCCCTTTGTCCCTTCACCAGTAAGTCTAAGACTTGACCTTCGCTCCTTATTGCAAAAACAAGCTGTCCCCAACCCCTTTAACCTGTGTGATCTATAGTGGCATCTGCACGGCACCTCTGCAGCCTTCATACCACTTTCCCTGTGTACACATCATCTCATTTGATCTCTACAACCCGCTGGTGCACAGGGCAAATTTTACTATCACCATTTGAGAGACGAGGAGTTTCAGATTCTGAAAAGACGAAATGTATGGTAGAAGTCAGGGAGTTTCACTTAGGAAAATTACCTTATGGCAGCGTGCATTAACACCTACGTGCAATTACCAAAACAAGCTTGGATTCTGATTACTCACTGTTAGGGGTTGAAATGGGGTTCCCTAAGAGATGTTGAAGTCTTAACCTCCAGTCCCTGTAAATGTGACCTTATTTAGAAATGGGTCTTTTTTAATGATCAGCTTAAAATAAGGTCTATAGTGTAGACCCTAATTCAATATGGCTGCGTCCCAATAAAAAGGGAAAATTTGAACACAGAAGCTGACATGCATGGAGGGAATCCAATGTGAACACAAGAGAAGAATGCCGTCAGCAAGCTGAGAAATGTCTGAGGTTATCAGATGCTAGGAGACAGGTGTGGAACACGTGATTGTCCCCCATAGTCGTCAAATCTGGTCGGGGAAGAAGCTGTGATGCTCACAGTGAATGTGATTAGAGTGACTGTTAACAAACCAGCAACCTACCGCTTTTGTTTCCAAGTGTGAGGTCTTTCAGAGGTCTTAGGGTTTGATGAGAGCCAGCCCCCAAAACGCAATCAGAGTTTTCATCCCGGGAGCTATGCCGGCCACACCAGCCTTTTTGAAAAACACAGGAGCTCTCACATTGACTTTCATCAGCAGAATTTCCACGGTCATCTACAAAATTACAGCTGTGCTCCGGTTTATGCCGTTTGCCATTCTGACATTCCCGATACCCATGCAGGCAGTAACCTAAAAAACAGAAAACAAAACAACAACAATAAAAGAAGGAGGAAACACTACTAACTCATTAGTGAGTTAAAAGGTAGTAAAAGTGGATTCACTGTAGCACTTTTTTTTCCTAAAGATTTTATTTATTTAATTTTAGAAAAATGAGAAGGGAGGGAGAAACGGAGGGAGAGAAACATCAGTGTGCAAGAGGTACGTCAGGTACACTGACCAGTTGCTTCCTCAACCAGTTGCCTCCTGCACGCCCCCCAACTGGGGACCTGGCCTGCAACCCAGGCATGTGCCCTGACTAGGAGTCAAACAAGCAACTTTCAGGTTCACAGGCTGGTGCTCAATCCACTGAGCCACACCAGCCAGGAAAAAATTGAATTAACTTTAATATATAAAAAATACATGGTGTTCTTAATACATGGAGTTTTAAGACCCTATGGAGTTCAAATTCCCCCCAGGGTTCTGGCCTACAGATCATTCATAAGGATCATTCAAAATGAAAAAAAGAGAAAAAAGGAGGAAGAACTATAATTTTATTGATCTAGAAAAGTACCCCAAGTCTCCTCAACTACAGCATTTCCTGTAAGCTATGACCAAGGATGTAAATTAGATCTAAAAGCCAAAGTCAGGTTTTCCATTTTTTAATCCTGAAACAAAATATTTAGGGTACTAAGAGCTGATGTATTAGGGAGCATTTGAAAATGCACACCATTAGCACCCATGCACTCTAATACTTTTAGAAGCCAAGCATATCAATGATACTTCCTCAGAAGTAGGGACAAGAATATATAAGTAATACCCAACTACCCAACAGATTTTTTTCCACAATGCATATTTATTAGCCAATTGTTTGGAATTTTAGAAGCAATTTCCCTATTAAGCAAGGTCAACCATAAAGATTTTTCACAAAGCTTAAGATAAAGAGCAATGCTTTTAAAGATCTGAGCTTTAACTATGATGCTGATACATACCAGTTATGTGACTTTGATCACACACTTGATGAGCTTTAGTTTCCCTATTTAAAAAGAGAAAAAAAAAATAACAGCAAAACCTAGAGAAGTTAAGCTAATTAAAAAGACTACTATTTATGTCACCATTGTCTAGAACATGTCTGGCCCTTAGGCAGTGATCGGCAAGTATCAGTCAAATAAATGAATGAGTGAAATAAATTACTTTGGAAATGATGAAGCAGTTCAAGATGCAAATTGATGGCATTGCTATTATTGTGCTCCAAAATTACAGTAGAACAATGGGTGATAATATTTCAGTAGGAAAACTTGCTCAGAGCTCTAACAGGGGACATCGGCTTCGTATTTGCCCTGTGACACCACAGAATCGGAAACTTTCTTCCTTTCCCTCTTCCCCACCTGCCTGGTAGAATTGCTGATAATTCTACACCTAGATAACTCCACTTCTAGATGTTAGCGTCCATGGCTTGAGGCAAGTTGTCTGGTGGTTGAGTATTGGCATAGACTGGAAGTAGGAGGTGGTGTGGGAGTTGGAAACTCCTGCTAATAAAATCTTCACTATTTAAGAAAATAGATGGCTAAGATGGCTTGACTCTAAATCGTAACGTTAAAGCTTTTTGAGCTGCACACAAATGGAGATCACTTACATTAACTCACACGCTTATAAATAAGAAAACGGAAGATTATGGATATTAAATGACTTGCTGTTTTTCAAAAGCAGAGATGTAATTTGGATCCAGATCTAATGTCTAATGGATTATTTTTTAAATCCATTGTCTTGGAAAGAAAATCAGTGATATCAGGTCAACTACCACAACACACAGGACAACCAGAGGACAAAAATGGGGGTGTTGACTAACACAGACATTATTTCTCACAGGACAGTGGAGAACCTGAAAAATTACTAGATCATTTAATATTATACAAGTTGACACTGGTATTGATTCTGCCAATTCCAATTTGTTTGGAGAGTAAAAACAAACTGGTCCTGAATATACTTTTTTCCAAAGTGACTAAATCAAGTTAAAATCTAATTCTTTCCAAACAAACCAGGAAATAATTTGGACATATAGCTAAATGGAAACACATTACATAATCTAATATACAGCATAATCAATATAGCTAATATTGTAGAATAATCAGGATGATTGTTACATTTTTAAACATAAATAGCTGTGCACCTTTAAAATACAATAATTCAAAATTAAACAAAATTAATAAAGTTTCACTGCTATAATGCATTCTACCCACAAAATAATACACTACATTGTTTGATAAATATCAAAGGATCAACTAATAATAAAATAATTAACCACTGTTATTCACCTATTTCCAAATTATTTTCCTTGCTTGTTGTTTTGTCCAAAGAAATCAGCTACCTAAAAGTAGGTTGTATATCTTTAAGTGATTCTGATATTAAAGCTCTTATAAAATTTTGCAATTTTGATTTTTACAAAACAATACTGTTTAAATTAGGCAGCGACCCTCTTTATCGGCAGTATAGTTTTGTAAAAAATAATAAAACATGTGGCATATAAAGCAAAAAGCAAGAAACACAAGAACCCCAAACTCACAGATACAGACCACAGAATAGAGATCACCAGAGGGGGAAGCAATGGGGGAAGGACGAAGAGGGAAAGAGAATCAACTAGACTGCGAGGGAACAAGATTAGACTTTGGTGGTGAGCACACAGGGAGTATACAGACATCGCATTATAAAGTGTACACCTGAAATTTATACAATGTTATTAACCAATGTTATCTCAATAAATTTAATAAAAATAAGTACAGGGAAATGTTTTAATAAGCAACTCAGAAAAAGAATGAATAATAAAAGTTATGAACCTCCAGCGCAAATCTTAGAGAGCTCTGAAACTCAACATGCTTAAATCGAATCTCTGAATTTCCCCTTGCAAACTTTTTCAATGAACAGTCTTCCTCATCTCTGTTAATGGCAACTTTATAACTCCAGTTATTCAGAGTAAAAAAAAAAGAAATAGCACTTATAAAGAGCTCTATGTCATAGAGTTTGACTCCACTTTTTGATCTTTGACTTGCTTGCTGTCAGCTCTTCCCCTGTGGTCCACATCTGGGAAAGCTGATGAAACAGCCCAGGTTCTTCGGTTGGCAGTGGGTTTCAACCACACAAGCCCCTTTCTGTGAGCAGGGTTCCTCGTCCAGGTGCCACCCACCAAATCCCATAAAGCTCTAAGCCAGTTTCCTGTCCCTGGTCTCTAAAGCTATGTTTGGACTTACCTGAAAGCTACCCTGGTGTCCCAAAAAGCTTCATCATGTGAGCAATAGACATTTTTGTTGTTTTTGTTTTGTTTCATTTTGTTTTGTTTTGTTTTATTTATTTATTTTTTATTGTTGTTCAAGTAGAGTTTTCTTCATTTTCCCATCAGGGGGTCCAGAGACATATGAAAGGATACTCAGCATCACCAGCCATCAGAGAGATGCAAATTAAAACCACAATGAGATACCTCTTTTCACTGGTCAGAATGGTCATCATAAACAAATCAACAAACAACAAATGCTGGTGAGGCTGCGGAGAAAAGGGAACCCTACTGCACTGTTGGTGGGAATGCAGGCTGATATAGTCATTGTGGAAAACAATTTGGAATTTCGTCAAAACACTAAAAATGGAAATGCCCTTTGACCCAGCAATTCCACTGCTGGGATTATGCCCTAAGAATCCAGAAACACCAATTCAAAAGAACCTATGCACCCCAATGTTCATAGCAGCACAATTTACACAATAACCAAGTGCTGGAAGCAACCTAAGTACCCAACAGTAAATGAGTGGGTCAAAAAAGCTATGGTACATTTACACAGTGAGTAATAAACATTTTTAAAGCCTCTTGGGCTGTTTGCAGTATCATCAGTCTTAATATTCAAACCAAATTTGGCTGAAGGCTCATCTTCTAACTGAGGATTGTCCCAAGCTCGAGGAGTTATAATAATAATGTGTCTTTTTATCTCCTAACTCATCTATAATATTTCAGTGAATTATATTAATTATCAATCCTACCATTAGAATATATCCCATTTCTACTGCTTTTGCTTTAGCCATTATCATTTTGGGTGACTTTATTGCAATGCTTTCTTTCCTGCTCCCTGTGCCCTGCTTCCATCCTATATAAGCTATTAAACAATAAAGAACCACGGTGATATTTTAATATAAGGCGAATGTCACTCCTCTGCCTCAAACTCTACTGTATTTAAATACTATTCCGCATTACAAAGAACCAGGGCTTCCTGGGAAAAGGGTCTTTTTGGTGCTGAGGAAGAGAGTTCAAGATGATCCTGAGGATTTTTTTCTTGATACAAAAATTCTCAAAAATTATGACATTATGATGACAGGTTTAAAAAGCCAGTTTTAAAGGACCTACTGGCCACATTAGAGACAATTTGTGCATCAAAATAAGTAATTAGAAGACTTTTGCTTTTAGCACATTCACAGTAAGTAAGAGTAAGAGGATACAAAGATTTCCTTCAGCCATAAACAACTAGAAACCCGGGGAAAATATAAAAAACAAATGTTTTCAGACAATAGAACGATAGGAAGCACAGGATTGAGGTCTCACAGAAAAAGGGGGGAAGCACCCTTTGATTACTTCGGGTTTTTGCTTGAGGCGCTTTCTGAACTGTAAATCCTAAAGGGTCAGCCCAGTGGAAATGGGACTGCATGAGTGAGGAGACAGAAGCTGGGACAGCTGGAATTTGGAAGGCAGGGAGGTGAAGAAAAGGGAGCTATGTAGAGAAAGAGATCCAGAGAACATGCTTAAGCCTTTGGTTGAATTCTAATTTTTTTTATTTATAGGGTAAAGTTCACAAAGAAAGACAGAGAACAATTTCTGAGAGAAAAATAACCAGGAACTATAAGCTGAAAAACTACCAGAGTTCACATAGGGATAGATATCTTTGAGTTCCTGCCAGCCAGCATGAGAGTCCATGCTGAATAAGTAGGACATTCAGTGGAAACTCCAGAAAGGGTACCCCGGTAATGAGGCAATGAAACTCTAGAAAGAAGTAGACTCTAGACTATGGATTGGCAAACTACAGTGTCAGGGCCAAATCTGACCTACCATTTGTGTAACTAAATAATGTTTTATTGGGACTTAGCCATGTTCACTTCTTTACGTATCTATGGTTAGGTTACATTCACACTAAATTATTGGTCAAGTAGTTGCAATGAAAACTGTATGGTGCACAAAGCTAAACATATTTACTCTCTAAACATATCTTCCTCTTAAACTAAACTTGTGCTTAAACTAGATGGCTTTGAAAAGAAGACTAAATACATTTTCTGTTAAGTTTAAAGAAAAATATTGCAAAAAATTTCTGACTTCTGTTCTAAACCTGTTTTCAAACAAAAGCCTAAAAATAAGCACCAAAAGGACCAAGCAGAATTGTGGGCAACTTAAGTGCATCTGGAAAAAAGTTCAATGAGTTTTTAAATGAATATACCAAACTTCGACACTCAGTGACACAGAATCCACGTCTAGCATCAAATTAAAAATTACTAGCATGTGAAGAAGCAGGAAATGTGAACTATAATCAGGAGAAAAATCAGTCAATAGAAGTAAGTATAGATACAACAGATGATGAAATTATCAGACAAAGAAGCTAAAGCAGCTATCATAAATAGGCTCAATTGTTCACTTACAATTGTACAAAATCTACAGAAAGCTAGTTTAACTAACAAGTAGCCTGGCTGGTTCTTAATAATATCAAGAAGCAGTGGATTCAGTGCTGGCCTGAGAATCAAAGGTCACAGGTTTGATTCCCAGTCAGGGCACATGCCTGGGTTGCTGACCAGGTCCCCAGTAGGGGGCATGCAAGAGGCAACCACACATTGATGTTTCTCTCCCTCTCTTTCTTCCTTCCTTCCCCTCTCTCTAAAAATAAATAAACAGAATCTTTTAAAAAAATGTAGCAAAGTTACAAATCATCACTATACAAAAGTCAGTTATATTACCATATTCTAGAAATAAACAACTGAAATCTGAAATTAAAAAAAAAAATCCTTTAAAATAGCATCCCAAAACATAAAATTCTAGGGATAAAATTAACATAATATATGCCTGGCCTTTACACTGACAAATATAAGACATTGATTTAAAAAAGAGACCCTAAATAAATATCAGGTTTATGATTAGAAAACTCAATATTATTAAGAAATGAATTTTCTCCAGATGTATTTATAATTAAAATATGATTCCAATCAAAATTTCAGCAGGATTTAGTAAAAATTAACAAAATGATCCTGAAATGTACTTGGAAATGCAAAGTACCTAGATTACCTTAACAGCTGGCAGACATAGTAACTGATTTTAATACATAATATAATGCTGTAATAATTAATGCTGTGACATTCACTTATATACAGACCGACTAATCACTGGATCAGGGTATAAGTCTTAGAAATTCTCTCACAAACATATGATTGACTGATTTTTAAAACAATGACAAGTTAGTATGTAGTATTTTTCCCAGAAATGCATAAACTGAATCTAATTACAGGTAGAAACCAACACACATGAACTAAAAGGCCTATATATTTCAAATACATCAATGTAAAAAAAGACAAAGAAAGTCTGAGTAACTGTTGTAGATTAAATAAATCTAAAGATTTATTTAGTTAGTTATAAAACAAAATGTAGTGTATAATTCTTGATTGGATCCTGAACCAGGTAAAAAAAATGAAAATTAAATAAAGGACATTTTGGGGGCAATTAGTGAAGTTTAAATGAGGTCTATAAATTGAATGATAACATTGTATCAATGTTAAATTTTCTGATTTGATCACTATAGTTATAAGTGAATGTCCTCTATTTTAGGAAACAGATTATGCATTATTTAGAGGTAAAAGGGCATGATGGTGTCTGCAACTTGCTCTGAAATGACTCAGAAGAAAATAAGATTATATAGTGAAAAAACAGACAAACTGATAATTTGTGAGTCTGAATGAAGTATTAAGTTCTCTGTGTATTTCCTGCAATGTTTCTGTGAATGGAAAACTTACAAATTTCTTTAAATGTAATTTTTTTTGTATATTTTATTGAGTATGCTATTTTCCCCCCCCCTTTACTCGTTTTTCTTTGTAGCAAGTTGAAGAAATGGCAGACCAGCTGCTTTGGGGGATCCTCTTGACTCTTCTCCTTAGTGATGTGCAGCAGAAGCTCGAAGGTGCTGTAGAATCTCTGCGTAGAATCTATTTTTAATGTTAGCATCAAAGGAGATAACATGTGGAAGAAATTCCATGAAATAGGTGACAGTTGCTCTAAGGAAATGGTCAAAAAATGGGTGGACAAACTGATTTTCATTAAGAAAAAAAGAAAACCTTGGAAGGAAGCCTAGGCAGAAAAGAAGCCTCCAGGGTGTACGGAGAAAGGCCCAGTGTGGTTCCAGTTGGCTTGCTAAACGTACTGCATGATCCAATATGGCTGAGGCTCCAGTTCAGAGAAAACAGCAGTTTTCTGTATTTATATGTTTCTTGGGCGACGCTTACTAGCCCTAGTCTCGGGTCCCAAGCAGAAACAAAGTGAAAGTCGGTCCAAACACTGTTCCTGCAGCTCCCATCTTCTTCATTCCAAAGAAGAGCTATCCAAATATTCCAAGAGCATTTCCAACATTCTTGATCTACACGACAAAATGCCCATTAACAAGGTGACCACTCACATTCATTCTAAGAATATTTCCAGAAAGAATGGTTCATTCTTCAGGTTTTAACTTACCCAATTCTAATATTAACATTTAAAAGAGGTTATGCTAGCATTAACATGCTAACTTTCAACTAATTCTAACTCTACATTGGAAAAGCACTCAAACAGGAAATCCAAAGGTACCTGTAAAAATAAATAATCCTTAATAATTCTGACTTGGAAGGTATTTCTGAACAATTTGTGTACCTTTTTTCCTAGTTCTCATATTTAGAAAGGTATGGCAGTGAGTCTGACCATTAAAAATCATTATTTTCTGAAGTTTTAAAATCAGCTACCAGGAATAACATGAAAATAGTCCACTGAATTACTCTGCTGTCAGGTAATGTAGAATATAATAATCTTTCATTGTCTTCAGTGTACCCAATAGAGGTTTTAATGATTTGAGGAAAATTGGTTTCGTCTAAGCTGTCATGAAGAGAGCTGATGTCATGAGAGAGCTAGAGCTGGAAGTATGACCTAGGGATAAATCTCAAGATCAAAATCACTTCAGGAAAAATATATTTTGTACTTTCATGCAGCCTAATTTTTCAATCTTTTATGATTTTTGATAATCTAATATAAAATTTTCCACTTTTTCTAGTGCTGTATCTTACTCTATGATTTCATTAAAAAAATTAAACATTTGATGCACCTGAAATTTGCTTGGGCACATGAAATGAACGGTGAGATTTTTATAGTGAAGAAGAGGAGTACACGCACACATGACACATGCATGCAGGTATATATATATTGAATGTCTCTGGGAAGTTGCATAGGAAATTAAGGAGTCCTCTGGAAACAGGAACATAAAGGCAGAAGTCAGAAGAAAGTTTCTTTTAAATCTATGACCCTTTTAGTTAATACTATGTGTGCGTCTTCCAATAAACATTTGCTTTATCTTTAAGGGCAGTAGTAGCAGGACGATAGAACAGAGGCCTGTACATGCCAGAGCCTCGTCCCAGGATAACGAAAAGGTTGAAGTAGGCAAGTGATAGCTGGGGAGTCCCAAACAGGCTGAACTTCCTTGAGTTACAAGAATATTGACAGTTTCTCAACACTGGGGTTTATGGGAAGCGGAAGCTATAATATTCTCCCCTCCAGGTGGCTGTGCAAGAAATGTTGAAATTAAGAGAGAATCAAATATCAGTTTAGAAAAAAAATATAAAGAAAACACTTATCTGCAAAAATACCTAAACTTTATATTAAATTTATAGTAGAGAGTGCATTTCAAAAGATAGAGCAATAAGGGACTGTGAATAATGATAAAAGAGATATCAGGAGAAACCTAGAAGTCATTCTTGATCCCTGTTGCTCCCTCATTTTCCATATTCAATCAATCACTGACACCTTTCATTCTTCTTTCTAAATATCTCTTAAATCATCCACTTCTCTCGAGGGATACTTGTCTCCTTGATTAATGAAATAGCTTCCTAATGAGTGCTCTGTGTCCACTCTGGTCCTCCTGAAATTCATATCCTATATTGTAAGTAGGGTGATGTTTTCAAAATGCAACTTGGATCACCACCCTGCCTGAAAGTCATTAATTGCTTCCCATCACAGTTAGCATAAAGACCAATTTGTTAAAGTGATGTAGGATCAACTCAAAGTCTATGTGCTACCCGACTTTCCAGCCTCATCCCCTACCATACTCCCCTTCCACTCCCCACCACAAACCCACTAGCCTTCTACAAGTTGCGTCAAACACAGATACTTTACAAATGATAGGTCAGTCACCTGTCTCCAGAACTCTACCTTAGAAAATGTTACATATTTTGTTTGAATCTCTGTCTCCCGCAAGAAGGAGCCTTGATTGGTCAATTCCCTCTATGATAGTTTCTTGCCATGCCAGCCAGCTCTCTTATAGGACATTAACAACATGCAGTGTGTCATTGTACTTGCCTGACTGGTTATTTGCACAATGACTGTCCACTACAAATCTGCAGCGTTCACAGATTTGGCTATAGGAACTGGCTTTGCTTAGAAAGCAATATTGTAAAAACTACGTATGGTATCAGATGGGTACAAGATTTATCAGAGTGATCACTTCATAAGTTATATAAATGTCTAATCTCTGTGCAGTACATCTGGAACTAATATAATGTTGTGTGTTAACTGTAATTAAAAAATGAAAAATAATTTAAACCGAAAGCACTCACTATGCATTTCCTGGGTAAACAAAATAAATAAATAAATAAAGCAAGGAGGAGCGAGTGAGAGCTTTCTAGATAGTCGGCTGGATGGTCAGTTGGTATTTTGGTTGTTGGTCAAGAGTAAAAGGGATGGGGCTGTGTTTTGGTTGATTACCTTGGGGAGGCCAAGACTGAAGGCGTTACAAGAAGGGAGACAACTACCTCAGGCCTTACTGCTTACTGTGATAAAAATGACAAGCACTTCTGGCTTTCTTTCTTTTGTTTTGGATAATGACAGAAGCCAATCAATTTGTTAAAAATATACATTTCTAATACTTTAAGTAAAGATTTCTGTATTATATCTACAGACAGAATTCTATAGTCACAGCCCTAGTGTAATACTACCTTTGTATAATTGGATCCTATAACAAAGCAATTTCCATTTGTAAACCTTGCTGACCTGCTTAAAACAAATCTTGTGTAATGAAACTGAGGCACTTTTTTAATTCAGAAGGGAAAATAAAAGAAAACAGGCCATCTAAGCCAAACCCTATTAAAAGGAGCAAAGTGCCCCCACACATTTGTATGCCTACACATGACTCCCATTTGTGCAGTATTTTATTTTAAAATTAATCAGGATAAGCGAAATAAGTCAGACAAAGGCAAATACCTTATAATTTCACTTCTGTGTTAAAAAATAAATGAACAAACAAAAGTAAACAGACTCCTAGATACAGGGTACAAACTGATGGTTGCCAGGGGGGCAGGAGGTTGAAGGCCTGGGTCGAAAAGGTGAAGGGCTGGAGGGAGTACAGGTTGGCAGTTACAAAACAGCCACAGGGGTGGGAAGTACAGCACAGGGGACACAGTCAACAGTGCCGCAATAGCTAAGTATGGCGCCTGGCTGGCGCTTGAAATTTCAGGGGAATCACTTTGTAGATTATATGACTGTCTAACCACTATGTTATCCACCTGAAACTGATAGGAAATAATATTAAAAATTAAACTAAAAAGAAAGAATATTATATCAAAACATTAAAGAGATTCTCAAAACTGTAAAAAAATATACAATTAATTGGGATAAAACTACATTTGAATTTGCTTTAGTTTATGTATTTTTGACTTTGTATATGCTGCCATTCATAGTGAGTAGAGTGAAAAACTCTTTTAAAACAGGATTAGAATATGGGCTCCCATTTCCTTAAAGTATATATTATCTAACTAGGGTAAAACTCTTTTTCAGTACACATACACACATATGTGTGTTGTGTAACTTACACATATAATACATACATGTCATGTAACTTATACATATAATACAGAAATCTTTACACATATAATATATACAGGTGTCGCACATATAATACATGTGTATATTACATGTGTGCATGTGTGGAACTATTACATGTATGAATTAGTACATGTAGAAATCTAGTTTAAAAGGACTGAAGAGCAATTTTAAATTGAATGGTAAAATTAGTCACAATGGTAACTACTATTTATTAATCTCCCATACACTATGCAAGAAATGTTAGTTATCTCTGTTTCCAAATGTAGCAATTAAGCATAAGAAAGCTAAAGTGCAATTTCCAAGGTTATAATATTTACTGTGTGTCTGACTTAAAGTTTCCTAACTTTACTAAAACTAAATCAAACATGTATAAAACAAAGTAATAACACATTATTAACGGATTACAATAGAATGATCAAATGGTTAATTCTGCCCAAATCTATGGCAGGTATTTGCTGTGCATAATCTCACACAGACATCAAAGCCACCCTGAGAGGCAGATACCACTAGTATGCTGGACAGGTATGAAGGTGCTGCGCTAGGACTGGACAATTTGTCTCATGGTATCAAATACCGAATCTGAGGAACACAGTCCAAGCCACGCTGCTCCGGGGAAAGGCTAAAAGCCCTAATCTCACGTCTATTTGGGCTGTGAATTCACACACGATGCCCCTGTATTTGTTGTTGCGCCCACCGGTGGTTCTCAGAATCATAATGGGAGAAGTATGATTGTCTCACACCTTTGTGCAGGGAGGCAAAGAGCGAGAATATCTGAAACCCCTTGTTTAACACGGAAGGGGCAGCAACAGTCATGGGTGCGGGGACCTGAGGGCATCGTGTCTAGATTTGTTGGAGAATCTTCTGAAGTGTGAAGATAAACAGATCAGAGTCAACATAGTTAGTGTTACCAAGCATTTCACTGGGCCTACTCCAGCCTTCTGCACTGAGGGCAGTTTCCTTTGTCTCTTAGTTTAAAGCATGACAAGCTGATACACGTGTCAAAGAATAGAAAAACAGAGCTTCAGAGATTGGCATAGGTACGTTTTATTAATATTTTTATATATTATTTATTTTCAGTAAGAATTGAAATGGTCAAATGGGAAAATTGACTGAATCAGTGGATAAAGAGGGGATGTTACAATGAACCTCAAAACTAAGAACAGAAATATCACCCTGCAGGGTTGTAATAACTGGGCCACAAGACCACTCTGAGAGTCACAAAAGGGAAGCATAAGGAGTTAGAAAAATCAGTGTCTGTAAGATAAAGTCACACTATTTGCTTAAGAGAAACAGCACTCTCTGACATTATGTTGTAAAGAAATGTCTTCTATGAATCCTCAACATTGTAAATTACCACGTTTTTCTGTGGGAGGTGGGGGTAAGTGGGGTGGGGGGCTAGCGGGGAGGGGGAAATGGAGACAACTGTACTTGCACAACAATTTTAAAAAGTAAACTAAAGCTCAGGGAATTTAACTTTATAACAAGCTCTCAATAAGACTAAAAGTATCACAAGAGATTTTATGTCATTGTTCGCTGAGGCACACTGCCCTGGCACAGGGGCTATAACTGGGGCTATAACTGTGTGAAGAAGACAGTGCTCATCCTAGTGGTACTTCCTTTCCAGTGGGTGAGAAAGGCGGTGACGGAGCTCACACGCAGAGGGAGTGACAGTGAATAGAGCGTGAGTGGAAGAAGGGCTGGTCCTTAATGGGCATCTCTAAGAAAATAGCATTTGAGCAGATAACCTGAGTAAAATCAAGAAGAAAGCCACACAAGGCAGGCTAAGGGAACCACAAGTTCAAGGCCCCATGGCGAAAGAGCCTGAAGTTATGGAGGGTGGTCAAGAAGCCCATGTGGTTAGATTCTAATGAGCATAGTTCTGACTTGTGCAAGGGGAGTGAGAGGGACCGATGGGGAGGCTCTAGAACCATTGTAAGGACTTGGGCTCTACTCTGAGATGGAGAGCCAAGGCAATTTTTGTGTAGAATGATGGGATAATCGGTTTTAATACTTAAAAAAGTCTAATAAAAAAAATCTTTGACTGGTACATGGAAAGTGACACTAGAGTGGAATGAATACATGAAAAGAGACCAATTAGGAGGCTGTTACAGTGCCAGTTTAGGCTATGATGCAGGTTCACAGTGTTATTAAGGGTATTAAATAAGTGGTGGTGTCAAGAGTATCAAATAAATAGTGCTTGGAACACAGTGAATCCTCAACAAATGTGAGCTATTATCATGACTATGAGAGTAGTAGCAGAGTTATGGTGAAAAGTAGCTAAAAATAGAAAATATTTTTAAGATAAAACCCACAGAAATTCCTAATAGGTTGAGGGTGGATAATCAGAGTGGAAGAGGCCAAGAGTTGCCTTTAGTTTCTTGGCCTGAGAAACTGACTGAATGACTTGGCTATTTACTTAAGTGGGTGGTTGGGAGACGCTTGAGGCAGAACAAAGTCCTATTCCATTATTATTTGCAAGAGTGAGGAATTTATATTATACTAAAAATGTAAATACCTCATATGGATAGGGCATTCACATGCATTATCTTATATTGATTGCCCTCAGCTCAATTCCCAGGGAGCTGCAGAGACCATGATCCTTTCTGTAGAGATGAGAAAGCTGGGCTTGAGGGAAGTGTAATTGGATTCAAAGTCTATAAATCAACCAAGACATATTATCACAGCATACCATGCATTGGCAAATATTGCCTATACTGCTGTATTCAACAGTTTTCTCTGGGAAAAAATAATGCTGAATTTTCCTTGAAAATTACTGAGATGTAATCATATGTACACTTATAAACCATATGTGTTTCCATAAAAATAGAAGGGAATAGTCATAGATTACTTAGAAAAGGTTGAGAAATGGACCAAAGGCTAGAGGAATTGAAGTAAGGAAGGTAATCAAAGGTAAACACAAATTGTTTTTCTCCTGAACTTTTTGGGAAATGCAAGAAAAGCCTAAGTAAAGAGCAAATAAAAAATCAATAAAAAAAACAATCTCTGTATTTCATCGGATTGCCTATTGTATAAACAGAGGCCAAATAATGTGTGTGTGTGTGTAAATGAACATGTGCAAACGCACGGCCATTTTAGCACCGCGAATTCCGCTTCTGTTGCGAGAAGGCTAATGGCAGGAAGCAAAACCAGGTAACTAAGCATAGAACCTAAAGTCACCGCATTACAGTTAAGCCACAGAATTTCAGTGATTTACAGTCTGGTCTTCATCAGTTGCTTTAACTTTCCTGTAGAAAAATTTTTTCATGTCTAAAATAGTTATTAAAACTGACCTCAAAAACAGTTTGAAATATAAATAGATGATTATAAGATATTTTAGGAAAAAAAGGAATCACTACTGAAATAAAACATTCAATTTAGGTGCATAGGTGTGCCCAAATTCGTTTTAATATAAACAAATTTATATTAAATTTTATATTTGTTTAAATTTGTTTTAAAATAAAACAAATTTAGGTGCACATATGCTCTGGTTTAAAAAAATAACATTTCCTGGCTGGTGTGGCTCAGTGGACTGAGCGCCGGCCTGCAAACCAAAACGTCACAGGATCGATTCCCCAGTCAGGGCACATGCCTGGGTTGCGGGCCAGATCCCCAGTAGGGGGCGCAGTAAGAGGTGACCACACATTGGTGTTTCCTTCCATTACCCTCTGTCTAAAAATAAAATAAATAAAATCTTTAATTAAGAAAAATGACATTCATTAGTAATAATTTCTTTCATTTTTATAGCTAAAATTAATTGAATTCCAGCCAATGCCAGACATTTTATACATGTTATCTCCAATTCTCACAGTATTTAATAATAAATATTATCTTCATTTTACACCAATATGAATTAAATTGGGTGAATTCACAATGCTGGCCGATGGCATATCTGGGATTTAGACCCAGGATCTAACAATGAAGTTTTTGTTCTTTTTCATTCTAAATATTGCTTAAATTTTTAGGATAAAACAGAACAACTAAGAAGTAACAAGAATCGAAATTCTGTTGCTCTCTCTAATGGCGTTTATAACTAATAACCAAGTATACAGTTATACTACAGGTTTGCTAATAATGAAATTCAATACATGGTGGGAGAACTAAATGATGTGGCAAGTGCTATGGAAGATTGTGAGTGACAACAGTAGCCCTGGGGTGGCTCCCCAGAGGTGTTGGACATGACGTTGTCTTTAAAAAGGGTAAGATCCATGGAAGAAATATGGAGGATAGAAAATGTCTTCCCAGTAATTGAAAAATGGTATAAATAATAAGAGACATGATTCACAGCACAGGATTAAGTATCAAATCAACCTTATTTGAGAAGCAACCTGATATTTTTATAGCACTTGGAAATTTAAAAAGCACTCCTAGATGTGTGCATATATAGAAATTTACACACATGTACATACATACATGTACACATACACATGTGTATGATCATACTTGATCTGCATCAAACTTTAAGAGCAACTGTGTAGAAATTCTACTAGTCAATATTGGAACCAGAACTCAAAACCCATGCCCTCTCACTCCAAAATTCATCTAGGAAATTGGCGGAGATAATAATTATATAGGATACTCAGCAGTCTGTCATGTTCAAAACTTTTCCTCACTTTCCATCTTCAGTGGGATTTAGTCTAAAGTCCTGAGCACAGCATTCAAAGACATCCACAAGCCAGTCCCAGCCCATCTTTCTGGCATCATTATTTCAAGTCCTCACTACATCACCTACCCTTCATTCATACCAGCTATCTGTTCATTCCTCTAACCATGCATGGACCTTCATGCACTTGAGTCCTTCAGCACATTCTTCCTAATTTTAGGTGCAGGCACACCACAATAAAGCGAGTATTGCAATAAGGAAAGTCATAATCTTTTTACTGGTGGACAGAGGCGGATTTAATGGCGGGTGCACTGGGCGGGCGTCCTGGGCCGCGACTTCTGAAGGGCCCCACAAAACCCCAACCTTACACTTTTTTTCTAATGACACCAAGTTTGGTTTCATATGTGTAATTTTAATTTCATGCAAGTTTACAATTGGCAGTAAACCTGATAGTATGTTTATATTTGCTTATTCTCATTATTTCATTACTACGCTGCATACTATACACACACTATGCTACATAGGCCCCGCAGCTGAGCTACTGCTCAACGGAATAATAGATTCATATTTGCTACTTCGTACTCACCAAGGTTCTCCTGCAGTGCAGACTTACAATACATGCAAATACACAGGGATGTGAATTAGTTTGTGGGTATGTCCTTGTTTCATTTACAGTTTTTAAAAATATGTCTTTTTAAACATGTATTTTTATTTTCCCTGTCTCTCTCTTTTTTTTAAGGGGCCCAATGTTTTCTTCTGCGCCCGGGGCCGCAAGCGACCTTAATCCGCCTCTGCTGGTGGAGAGTCTTGCCTTCAAGTTGTGAAAAACACAACATCTGTGAAGTTCGATAAAATGAGGTGTGCCTGTATATCTTTATCTCTGTATTAAAAAGCTACTATTCCACCAAACCCAACTCACTGAACTTTATCAGGTCCATCATTCTTCAAAAGAAGATAAAGAAACTGGGTTTTGTAGTCTGAATAATGAATCACCAAAAATATCCCTGCCTGAATCTCCGGAACCTGTCAATATGTTACTTTACACAGAATACAAACAAACAAAGACGTGGTTTTGGCAGGTGTGACCAAAGGCAATGATCTTGGGATGGGTATTATCCTGAATTTTCCAGTGGGAAAAACTAATCACATAAGCCCTTAAAAGTGAAACAAGAAGGCAGAAGATTGAAGTACAAAAACTGAAAGAGAGGCTGAAAAGATCCAAACTACACGATGGATTTGATCTGCTATTAGTGGCATGGAAGGCCGAAGAAGAGGGCCACTAGCTTAGAAGAGTGCGTGGGCGTGGCCCTCAGCTGGCAGCAAGGGAATGGTTACCGCAGCCCAGCCGTACAGCCGCAAGGAACTGAACTCTGCCAACAACCTGAGTGAGCAAAAATTGTCTCTCTAGAGCCTACAGAAAGAATTGTACCCCAAAGACACCATGATTTCCACTCCTTGAGACCTGTGTCAGAGTCTGACCTGCAGAGCTGTGAGGTAATAAATTTATGTTCTTTTAAAGCCATGAAATTTACAGTATTTTGTTATAGCAACCACATAAAAAAAATACAGTTGGATGTTATAATTAGGTAAATATGAGTGTGAATCCCACTTCTCTTTGTGTGATTTTGGGTAAGTCATGTTTTCATTCAGTTATGTCACATGTAAAAGGAAGGTAATCTTACACACACAAAAAAATGTTTCTAAAATGCCCAAAGTTCCCCGGTACACCATACATACAAGACTACCAACAAATAATGGTTGTTACTATTACTGATATTGTTACTTTAATTAACATTTAACTGAAGGGACCCTCATAACACTTACGTTTATCACAATATTATAGCATATCATATGTTTTTAAAATAATTACTCATTTACAATAATGCCCCTCCTATTAACCTGTAAATTTCTTACAGAAGAACAAAACGCTTATGGTATTTAGATTTGCATCACTAGAGCTTAGAACATCATTTTATTTATATATATCTATATATATCTATATATATATATATCTTACTCAAGAAGCATATGTTAAATTGAACAAAATTGAAATGCCCATCTAAGAGGTATGAACTTTATCTTTTAGTGTAGGAAAGGTATTCAGTAATTCTTAGCAGAGGACTGATGTGCTGATGTGGTCAGACTATATTATTCTAGGACTTTTTATCTTTTTTAACTGAAAAACGAATTGAAATTGGAAGTGAGCGGAGGTAGTAAGACTAGTTAGGCCTCAATTAGTTTGTTTCTTTCATCTGGTATTTGACATATTAGGAAACTGACACACAGGGGTGAAGTGACTTATTTAAGGTAACGTTTTTTAACTCTGAGGAGATGAAAGGCTAAAATTCATTTTTAAAAGATTAAGTCCAATATTTTTTCCACTATATAGCATTGCTACTTGCGGTTCAGAGTCTGGTGGTGAACTTACTGCAGAACCCTAAAAAGCAGTATCGCCTGCCAATCAGTTCTGCTTTTCAAAGTATAGTGGGACATTAGCTGGGGACAGCCTCCCCGATCCAGCTTAACTGCCAGGGAAGTACAGCCTTGGAGGGCTAAAGCTGGACATAAACTCGTGGGAAGGTAATCCCATGAGTCTATGCCAGCAGTAGTTTCTGGTTACCTTCAGTCTCATAAGACTCAGTAACACTGAGAATAATGAAGAACCAAGTATAATTACTAGAGGCTGCTGACAGTAATAGAGATCATTCAGCCTAATAGGGTTCTTTGCATCAAGGAGACGCACCTCCCAGGAGCCAACACCAGGTCCATTCTGTCACCTGACTGGGACAAGAGACCATGGGACCTGGGATCTGCACCAGGACACAGTAAGAATTTGCCACTTGTTATCTTTGCCCAGATCTCAGTCAGCGAATCACCTCAATATTCTACTTAAACAGGTGAACTACTATGTGGCTGTATGATTGTTTATCAAAACACACATAAACTAGATTATATGTTTCAAATACATTGAGGAAAGATATAAAATAAAAATATAATTTTAAAAGACAAGACAATTTTAGTTCAGCTATAACTAATCATAAAATACGGAACTTCATCTGAGGGACAATTGTGCAATATATGATTTGATCCTTGCCTTCTATGAACTTAAAATCTTCCTACTGAAGAACACATTCACACATGAAACATAAAATAAACAATAACAACAGTGGTCTGCCCATTACTGGTCTAAGGCAAAAGTGACTTTCTTTCGGGGCTGGATGGCTGCTGCCACCTAGTGGACACCATCAGCTTTTAGCTTGGCCAAGCCTTCAATGGACCAAGTCCAAGCATCTTTGAGAAACTTGTGGAAGTGGAGTTCCAAGGTAGTCAAAAGTATCCCCTTTTATTGGTCATGGCAGAGGTAAAAGGCTCTTAGGATGTGACTGTGACCTTTTTGTATAAGGAAGACACAGCCGCAGACTGGTTAGACTGGTTTCTCTCTTGACTATACCATCTCCAATACAAGACTTTAGAACTTTTCCAACTCTGTGGTTAGCATCTGAGTGGCCCCCAAGCCAAGATAGGAATATCTGGGCACAATGTCACTTGGAAATCCTGTGAGAGATACTTAGTCTCCAAAAGTTCCCAATGGTAGGCCAGTATCTGTTTCTCAAATGAACGCACTGGGTAAACCTATTGGAAAGGCAGTGAGCCTGGATCCTAAAGGGGATCTCCAGCAAAAGCTGCCTCTCTTTGCCGGGGGCTCCAGTCGGTATAGTTGTCAGTAATAGACACCTGTAGTTTAGAGGGGGGCTTAGGAATTTAGGTCTGTAGAGAAAAGCTGCTGGGGCAGACTGTTGCACAGCCTCCAGCACTGTGTACTGCTCAAGACTACACCTAAATTCGACATATTTTTCTGGGCAACTTGCACAAAATCCCTAGATGAAGCAAACTGTAGCTCTAATACCCAAACAGCCTGATTAGGTGCTGGGTTTCCGCGTTGGTCATGGGGGCCACAGGACAAGTAAACTTGCCTTTCCTGTCTCAGGGATCCACCTTTAAGCCTCAGCCTATGTTGTTCCTCAGAATTTGACTTGAGTGTCAAGAATCATGAAGGACGTGAGCTTTTACGCTCCCCAAAGGTTTTTAAGTTAGCCCGTCATGGTTCCACAGATGCTATTAGAAAATACAAGACTCCTGGACCAGATGTGAAGGCTAGTTTACCATTCACAGTAACAGAAGTAGCCCGAGTAGCATTGCTTTTTGTGTGCTAGTTTTCTGAATCTCCATTTCCACATGGTGATGTGAAGACTACAAGGGAGGACACCCCCAAAAGTGAAATTTGTTTATAAAAAATTGTGAATTTATTCTAACTTGTTTAAACTTCAGTCGCCCTCAAAGTACTCTCCATTTGATGTAATACGCCTATTGAGACTTTTTTTCCACTCCTCAAAACAGTTTTTGAACTCATTGATTTTGATGTCTTTTAGTGCTTCTGCCATTTTTTGTTTCACCTCTTCCACATCAGCAAAGCGTTTTCCTTTGAGGACTTTTTTCATCTGCAGAAACAAACAAATGAACAAAACTTCGCTCTGGGCAAAATCATGTGAATAGGGAGGGTGGGGCACAGGGGCCCTGCTGCTTTTGGTCAAAAGCTGCTGAACACTCAGCAAGGTGTGGGCAGGTGTGTTGTCATGGTAGAAGAACCAGTCATCAGCTTGCCACAACTTGGGATGTTTCTTCCACAGATTTTGACGCAGCTTTCTCAAAACTTCCAGATAAAAACTTTGGTTAACTGTGACCTGGAGGAAGAAATTCTGAGTGCACAACCCCTCTCTCACATCAAAGAAACAGATGGTCATCATTTTCATGTTTGACTTCATTTGTTGTGCTTTTTTGGGTCTTGGAGAAGTGGTAGTTTTCCATTTCCTAGATTTCTGTTTTGTTTCAGGAACATAACCATAGCACCAAGATTCGTCTCTGGTTATGACTGTGAAAAAGAAAATCAGGGTCAGCCTCCAACTGTTCCTTCAAAGCATGGCAAGCAGCCAAGCGAATGCCTCTTTGTTCAGGCGTGAGCAAGCGAGGCACAAATTTTGCTGAAAATTGTTTCAGGCCTAAACTTTCAGATAAAATTCACTGACGGAACTCCATGACACCCCAGTCAACACCACAAGCTCATCGATAGTGCAATGGTGGTCTTCCAAGGTGGCCTGATGAATTCTTACTATACTTTCTTTAGTTTGGCTGGTCGAAGGACTCCCAGGATGAGGTTGATGGTCAATCAACATTTCACCTCATTTAAAATGAGAAAACCATTTGTAAACTTGTGTTTTACTCAGGGCAGCTTCTTTGTAAGCTGTCTGTACCATAACGACTCCTCCCGCCACATTTTTCTCCTACAGGGTCAGAATTTTACTGCTGCACATTGTTCATGTAAATCACCCATCGTGAAATGTGCAAACATGTTGAAAGTCTTCAAAAGGTTCACTGAAGCCAAAGGTAGCCTCTCGTAGCAATGGCAGTTGGCACACTGGTACAGGTGGGTTTCCAGAACTCTCACCTAGTGGGGGAAGCCTGTGCAGCAAGGGGCCCGCCCTCCAGAACATAATTCTGTTTTGGGGGGTTCCCCCCACCCTCCACACAAGTAGTGTGTTGCACCGTAGGAGAGGAACTCTGAGTGTAAGGAACCTGAATATTTTCTCTTAGGTAGTATGTATGCCTGCCTTTTGTTCCAGAAAGAGGATGTATCTTTTTTTTTTAAGATTTTATTTATTTATTTTTAGAGATGGTAAGGGAGGGAGAAGGAGAGGGAGAGAAACATCAATGTGTGGTTGCCTCTCATGTGTCTCCCCTACTGGGGAGCTGGCCTGCAACCCAGGCACGGGCTTTAGGCTGGGAATCACACCAGCCAGGGCAAGAGGGTATGTCTTTACACTCTAAGGGTGTTAGAAAACATGGACTGTGTTATGGAAGGAGACAATGTTTCATCTTCCAAAGCTGTTTATTATACAAACATGCAAAGAGCAGTCGTGCCTTGACTGGCGAAATATGCAGAAATGTAAGAGATGCACTGAGAATTGTCTCCCAACATTGGGTGGTCAGTCCCTCATACCTCACCAGGATTAACGAGTCATTCCTGGGGTCTCATATGAGTTCCTATCTAAACTATTTAGAGATAGTTCCTATCTCTGAAGCCACCGTCACTTATTCTTTTGGAGTCTGTCAGTATTATATTATCAACATCGAAAATACAAGTAAGGGTAAAGGGTGCTTTTCTACATTTTAGTCTATCCACTAGTGGCATGTAGGAGAATTCAAACACTTCTGCAATGGCACAGTAATTGTGTTTTGGAGTCCCAGCAAGATGATGGTAAACTGATCTTGATCTGGTACCACAACGATCAAGAAAAAGGCATTAGTAATGGTCATGGTGGCATAACAGGTACTGTCAGTTGTGCATTTCATTCAGTTACTGTCACAATGTCTGAAATAGCTGGAGCTCTGGGGGCTACACTAAATTAAGTTAGTGAGAGTCAAAAGTTCATTTTCAAACGGCCACACAGGGTTGATCTATGGAGACACTGCATCTTAAAAGAAAATAGCTCTGCTGTCTTAAAGTCGTTAGTGAAATCTGTGCTCTCCTTTTCTCGTCCTAGAATGCTGTATGATCTTCATATACTATGGGAAGCTTAATTGGTGGTCCATAGGGCACTAGTGCATCTATAAGTTGGGCCGGTGAATCAGCAGGTCTACATGGCAGCAAGTCTATTAGTGCAGCCCTTCCTACAAGGTGGCCTATGCAACCAGCGAAGTCCCGCCTGGACTGCAGGAGCATTTGCAGTGCCACCAGGTGAAACATCAGTGCCAGCTACATGCTCGGCAGCAGCCACAGGGGAAGACGACAGGAGTCTGAATGATCCTACTCGAGGTTGCGGTTACCGGCTTTCCCTTCCTGTTTTTACTCCATTTCCAAATCCAGCTCATTTGATGCCTGGCTCTCACTTTTCAAGGAACCCGATGTCCAAGAGCATAAACGTTTGTATCTATCGCTCTTTGCCCCTACCCCATAGTACCTTCATTGTGCTGTAAAGTTATGTTCTCCCCAATGGAAAGGTTGTCAAATCAGGGTATGGAGGCCCAGGGACAGACGGTGGAGGAGCCGAAGGATTAACTTGTTCTAAGAGCCACACTCTTGACTTAGTTTCTGCAGTAAAGGAAGATTTCTCTCTATAAAAGAATTCAATTTTATAAGGGTATCTTCTGTTTCTACCAGTTGCATGACTGCCTACTTGGCTTGAATTGCAAACTTTGCTTAGTTTTGGAGAGAGTCTATCTTCACCCACAGCCCCCTACACAGGGTATCCTATTACTAATAACAAATTTATTATACTTTTTCATTTGCAAACTCAAATTTTTAATGACTGAAACATAAAAATGGCTTTAAGTCACGCACTATTCCAAGCATGCTATTATTTCACTTCTCCCACTTATCCCCAGAATAGCAGATCAAAACAAAATCAAGGTTAGGAGCTGCTGCTCTATATAATAAAAATTAATGAAATTGCTAAAGTTTCCTATATACTCTATGAGAATCCTACATTAAGGTTACAACTTTAAGTCTTACAAAAGACAGCCCACTATAAATACTAAACAGAAAAAAAATCTTAAATGTACTTCTGGCTTCAATCTCATACTTGGACACTAACAGCAAATTTAGTAGAATCCTCCATATTCGGGAGAATGGTGGGTGGAGCAGATCTTAACCCTATGGGTCGTTCTCTGCGTGAGGGGCTCATGATCAGGGCTGTCACTCTGTGAAGTTATCCAGCCAGGATGAAGCAGCTTTGACAAGCATTCTCCATGGAAATGCGTGAAATTTTACTGGCCTTGGAGAAGTGACCCCCCGTTAGCTATAGTGCAGTCATAGAAACACTAGACGCCCAAAGAAGCAAGCTCTGCTGTGGGGCAGATTCGGTCCCTAGCTGAAAGCCAGTGGCTTGCCGCATGAAGTCACATGTGAGATGCCACAGTGCTGTTATTCGCCCTCGAAGAGCACAAACTTTGTCACTTACTCTTCTCACAGAGGCACTAGCCAAGCCCCTGAGAGGTCTGCAGTCTATTGTCTAAAGTGATCCTGGGCTTCCCTTCTCTTTGTCTAATTATAGGTCAGCATCTCAGCAGTACAAAGGCATCGGGACATACAGTGATGGTTCGACATGGGCCATACCTGAGACACTCAAGGCCTAGGGCCCTACCCCTTTTGTGGCAAGGAGCATGCAAGCAGTTCCTCTCCACCAGGGAGGGACCAATCATTTGATAGACTTTATGGTCTCCTTGCTGTACTTAATTGCCTTCGCAAGTAGCTACAGAGACTGCTCAGTCTCAAGGGACCACTTGGCAACTCGTCAAGGGCATGAGCAGGGCTAATGATAGACTCTCCCAACAACAGGTTAACATTAAAGAGTAGTGGTTGAATTATTTGTAGAAATAATGATAAGATGAAGTCAAATGGTATATGATGCATAGTATGATAAACCCTAATTTTCTGGATTTTAATACTACTTATTGTAGTGGGGTTGCTAAACTTTGAGATGTCATAGTAAAGCCAACACAAACAGACATATGGAAATTTGAAAAAAGTCCTACCTTTTAGCTAATGATAAGCTGATTTAATGACACTGCTTTTTTAGAAAAGCATATAAAGTTAAGACAAAGTTTAACTTAAGAATCTATGAATTTGCTCCTTTGTTCAAGAGTATAGCCAGTCACGGTTTATGCGAGGTGTGCTTATTTGACTCTTTCCTCATAGAAGCCCAACCCCAACACCTTTGCTGCCAATAAGAAACATGAAAAATAAACAAAGGGTAGAAAGGAACCTCCTTCATCCCTTTCCACATTTACCTCAAAGACAACAACTTAAACGTGCCCATCATCTAAGCCTCTTGTTCACATTACCTTAAACGCTACCCGCTATGTTTCATATGTTTACAATGGAATCAGTTAAAGGAGCCAACTGATACACAACCAAAACAGGGACCCAGTAAATGCAAAATATCTTTAATGTATCATTTAAAATCAATGTTCCCTTGCTCTGACTGCAATCAGGAATTTTGTAGCAATTACAACTGATGCATTATCTTGCATGGAATAGGTACTCTATATACCTGTTATACTCAACTGCACCTGGTCCTAAGAATACTCACAATTTTGATGAGAATTATTTGTGTTCAAATAGTTTGGTCTTGGAGTATTCAGAATATGGTAGAAAATGAATAAAATGAAACAGTGAATACTAGTCAAGCTATCACAAAATATTTTGAGTAGTACCATAGATACCTAGAAACTTTCAGAGCTGTGCTTTTCATTCAACTGGCAAAGGATAGCTGCATGTTCCTTAATTGCAGTGTTCCAGTTCCCTTATTTCAGTAGTTTTTGCAGTTAAGATTTTAGTGTTTGGTGTGTTTCACGGTTCCTAGTTCTCCAGGCACATAAGGCTTAATGCTATTTTCTGTTATGTATTCACTGATAGGAAATATTTCTCCTCTATAAACATGTCTATCATTTAAGAGTCCTTTCAGAGGAGGAAATGAATGGCAGCCTAACTTCAGCCAGGTATTTATCCGGAAGCCTATTGACTGGTTGTAATGAATACGACAAACTACTCTGAGGTTAGTTTATGCATGAGAGCTCCCGAGCACCCTGCATGTTGCATAAAGTCACAGGGGAGCAATTCATTTATGTGACACTTCTGTTCCTACACCTTCAACATTAAGGGTGTCTGGGCTGTTAACAGGACAGAAAAGGAAAGTCTTCTTACTCCCAACAACAGATTGTAGAAAGAAGTTGGGAAAGCCCTGCCCTGTATGGCTCAGTTAGTTGGGCGTTGGTCCACAAAGTGAAAGGTCTCAGATTGCAATCCCACTAAGGGCACATGCCTGGATTTCAGGTCCTGTCCCCAGTCATGTGCTCATGCAAGACAACCAATCAATATTTCTCTCCCTGTCTTTTCCCCTCCCTCCCCCCTCTCTAAAAAAATTAATTAATTAATTAATTAAAAATATCAGGAAACATTTTATCCTCAGAAGAGAGTGGAATTAAGAAAGTTGAGGTAAGATGGTAGCATTGGCAAACACAACTCACCTCCTCGTACAACCACGTCAAAGTTACAACTAAATATAAATCAACCATCACTCAAAACCTTCAGAAATTGAGTTGAATAGAAGCCCATCAACCATGGAATTAAAGAAACCATATCCATCCAGACTGGTTGGAGAGGCAGACATGGGGAACAGTCTGCTCCCACATCCAAATGTGGTGGATAAAATTCAGGAGGGGTATCTCAGGAGTGACAGGTCCTGGCCCAATATAAGGCTTCCTCCAGCCAAGGCTTCCTCCAGCCAAGGCTTCCAAAGCCAGGAAGATCAGTCCCCATAACTTCTGACTGCAACAACCAGTGGGTACTGAGTTGGTGGGAGAAGTTTCTGGAGTCCCAAGCAGTTCCTCTTAAAGAACCAACAAAGGGACTTACTCAGACTCACTCTCTAAGCTCCAGCAACGGGGTTGCAGCTTGAAAGGCAACAGTGGTACACAGGAAGGGACTGAAGTGTCTGGCATTAAGGCAAGAGTTGGGGGACAGCTTTCTCCCTGACAGAAAGGTGGGCAGAGGCCTTTGTCCCTTTACTGAACTCTTCCCCCACAGAGCTACAGAGCCAGCAGGTAGGTGCCATATCTGAGACTCCATCAATCTGGCTAACACTGTTTGCCCTGCCCTGGAGATCCACATAAGACTCTGCCCCACTCCACATATGGGCCCACCCAAGCAGTTAAAAGAGAATTTTTCACATGAATGGCTGGTATTGGCTCATGCTTCACAGCTTCCTAGATCCTCTCAAACAAGCAACAGCCAGCCTCAGTGAGCCCATATCCCCTATATCTCATGCTAAGTGTCCCCAGGCCTGGCACTAGCAGCAGCCACCCTAAGTTCACAGTTTGGCTTCACCTGGGAAACTCCAAGCTCAGTACAAGCAGCAGCCATCTCAGATTGCTTTATAGCTCAGGCAGGGTGATCCCAGGGAAAACCAATGTGGGGGCTGACCTTGACCTGCACCACCCAGGAAACCCTCAAACCTGCACACCCAGTGAGTAGCTACAGGCAATGTTGGAACACCACCACCTGCCCCAGCACAGTTAATCCTCCACAGAGGGTGGAGATTGATGGTCAATGGTCACAGCCATTCCTTGTAGCTGACTGGCCTGAGTAAATCCCTCCCATTGATCTTTCAATAGCAACCAAGTCTCAACTACAAGAGGAGGATGTACTCAGCCCATATGAAGGATGTACCTCGAGTATCCAGCTTATCATAAGCTGATAGGGGAGGCTGTGCCACTGACCCTACAATATACCTACTACATTAGGTCACACTACCAAGACATGGAGTCATAGTTGCTCTGCCTAATACATAGAAACAAACACAGGGAGGCTGCCAAAATGAGGAGACAAAGAAACATGGCCCCAAATGAAAGAACAGATCAAAAGTCCAGAAAAAGAACTAAATAAAGTGGAGATAAGTAATCTATCAGACGCAGAGTTCAAAACACCGGTTATAAAGATGCTCAAGGAAATTAGTGAGGACCTCAACAGCATAAAAAAGACCCAGTCAGAAATGAAGGATATACTAACTGAAACAATTTACAGGGAAACAATGGTAGAGTGGATGAAGCCAACAATCAAATCAATGATTTGGACATGAGGAAGCAATAAAGAAGCAATCAGAACAACGAGAAGAAAAAAGAATCAAAAAAAATGAGGCTAGTGTAAGCAGCCTATGGGACAATTTTAAGCTTTCCAACATTCACACCACAGGGGTGCCAGAAGGAGAATAGAAAGAGCAAGAAATTGAAAATCCATTTGAAAAAATAATGAAACAAAACTTCCCTAATTTTGTGATGGAAATAGACACACAAATCCAGGAAACACAGAGAATCACAAACAAGAAGGATGCAAAGAGGCCACTCAAAGACACATCATAATTAAAATGCCAAAGGTTAAAGATAAAGAGAGAATCTTAAAAGCAGCTCAATGTACAATAGTCAAGTGCTGGAAGCAACCTGCGTGCCCGTCAGTAAATGAGTGGATTAAAATATTATGGTACATTTACACAATGGAATACTATGCAGCAGAAAGAAAGAAGGAGCTCCTACCCATCACAACAGCATGGATGAACTGGAGAGCATTATGCCCAATGAAATAAGCTACGTGGTAAAAGACAAATACCATATGATCTCACCTATAAGTGGAATCTAATCAACAAAACAAACAAGCAAGCAATATATAACCAGAGACACTGAAATAAAGAACAAACTGACAGTAAGCAGAGGGGAGGTAGGAAAGGGATAATGGGGGTAAGAAGGGGTAGGGTCGTCAAGGAACATGTATAAAGGACACATGGACAAAGCCAAAGGGGGTAGGTTCAAGGATGGGAGGTGGGGATTGGTGGGGCGGTGGGAGTGTTGGGGGGAAAATGGAGACAACTCTACTTGAACAACAATATAAAAAATAAAATAATAATTAAAGAAAAGAAAAAGTAGAAAAAGAAAAGCAGGTAATTACATACAAAAGATTTCCCATAAGCCTGTCTGCTGATTTCTCAAAAGAAACTTTGCAAGATAGAAGGGACTGGCAAGAATTATTCAAAATGATGAAAAGCAAGCACCTACAACCTAGATTACTCTAGCCGGCAAAGCTGTCATTTAGCATGAAAGGGCAGATAAAGTGTTTCCCAGACAAGGTAAAGCTGAAGGAGTTCATCACCATCAAATCATTATTATATGAAATGTTGAAGGGACTTATTTAAGAAAAAGAAGACCTAAACTATAAACATTAAAAGGGTAATATTTATATAACTATCAACAATTAAATCTAAAAAAAGCAAACTAAGCAAACAAGCAGAAGAGAAACAGAATCATAGACATGGAGAACATTGGGATAGTGGTCAGTGGCAAGGGGGGTTGGGGGAATGGAGGAAAACATGAAGGGATGAAGAAGTACAGATTTACTCTGGCTGGTGTGGCTCTGTGGACTGAGCACTGGCCTGCGAACTAAAAAGCCACTGGTTGAATTCCCTGTCAGGGCACATGCCTGGGTTGCGGTCCAGGTCCCCAGTTTGGGGTGTGCAACAGGCAACTGATAGATGTTTCTCTCCAACACTGATGTTTCTCTCCCTCTCTCCCTTACTCTCTCTCTCAAAATAAACAAATAAAATATCTTAAAAAAAATCTCTAAAAAAAAAAGAGAAATACGATGGGCAGTTACAGAGTAGGCAGAGGTATGTTAAGAGCCAGTATAGGGAATGTAGTTGCCAAAGAACATATATACAGAAGCCACTGACATGAACAAAGGAGGGGGGATCATGGAGGGAGTGGGGGGATGTTGGATGGAGGGGGTAAAGGGGGTAAAATTGGGACAACTGGAACAATCAATAAAAAATAAAATGAAATAAAAAATAAAAATTGAGGCAAAACACATTTAAAACTGAGCGGTACACAAGAATAGCTCTTATAATAATTTGACATCACAAAATTAGCTTTAGTTTTATTTTCATTTTAATTCATTTTATTTTCATTTAATTTCATATTTCAAAATATTTTTGATTTTCACTTATGATTTCTTCTTTGCTGATTGATTTTTTAAAATGTGACTTAATTTTGTGTATTTGGAATATTCCAGATGTGATTGCATTAATGCCTAATTAAATTCCACATTGTATTGAGACAAAATATTCTGAATACTGTTGTTCATTTAAATCAACTGAGACTAATTTTACGGTTCAGCATCTTGTTGAATGTTCTATGTGCCCTTAAAATCAGTGTTTTTGCTACAGCTGCATGTAAGTTTTCTTTCTGCTTTTAAAATTTAATCTTTTTTGTATTTTTCCCATTACCATTTAGTTCACTTATACCCGTCTTCCCCCAACAATGACCACACTGTTGTCCATGTCCATGGATTCCCACAGATTTGGCAGCTTGCACGATATCCATTTATTATCTCAAAGTTCTGGTTGTTAGAAGTCTAGCCAAAGCTATACTGGGTTCACTGCTTAAGGTCTCATGAGGCTGAAATCAAGGTTTCAGTCAGGCTGAGCTTATATAGAGAGTCTTTGGGAAGAACATTCTTGGAAGCTCATTCAGGTCGTTGGCAGAGTCCAGTTACTTGTAACTGTTGGTCTGAACTGTCAGCCAGGGTCTGCTCTGCTGCTTCTATAAGCCATGTGCACTCCTTCTCCGGTGGTCTCCATTCTCAAAGCCAGACACAATTCTACCCACCAGCCACGGGAGGTATATGGATGTTCAGACTGGGGATTGTGATAGATTCTGTCAAAAATTGCACTTGTACCTGTTTGATTTTTTAATGAATGATCCAGCAGCCTTGGCTGGTTACAGGGTGTCAGCAGGTTGAGAAAACAGGAAAAGGGGAGAGAACTGTTTTGTTGAGGTGATTGAGTTTAAAGTTTAAATTCTGTGTGGTAGAGGTTTTGCTTTGTTTTATTTGGCTGTTCGTTTGGGCCTCCTGCTCCACCATGTTTTCATGGTAACAGCAGTTATTTGTGGGTCTATATTTTGGCTTGGCATGGTTGTCCAAATTAATCATAAGCACCATCATACTCTCCTGTCCCCATTCAAATATACCCCCCATATACCCACAATGTCTACTCTGTTCCAGCACCTGCCTTTAGGAATTAGCAGCTGTTAGAAGGTTTATTCTGCAATGTCTTCTGTTTCTGTCCTAGTGAAGGTGCTTTTGTTCACATGTGGAAAGCATTGAAATGTGCTATGCCCTTCTTCAGATACTCCTCTCTGAAGTACACCTAGGGGAAATTCCTCAGCAAGTCTGGTAGGGACACCCTGAACCCAGTTTCCAATGCTCGTGTAGATTCCTGCTCCCCCTTCCCCCGTTCATGGCATAGAGACTATGGCAAGAACATCTGAATAAGTCTTCCTTTGTAATTTTTAAATTTATTAATTTAAAACATTAGTCAGTGCTACACCGTTTTATGCCTAGTTCTTCTCTACTTATTTTTATATTTATGATTTGTCTTTCAACACTTCTGGAAGTTCTTTGATCACCAGGGAATAAAGTTATTTTCTTTTTATCAAAGTCAAGCATAAAAGTGTTTGTATAGATAGTTGTCCATGAATATTTCATTGTTTGTATTATGTATTCTTTTTGTCATTGAGCACAAGAGTTCAGCTACATTCTACCTGAGACAATATGTTCTCTTTGTTCCTCTAGGAAATGTGATTAATGTGGACCTTATTCATTGTTAACCCCACTTAGAAGTACACATTAACTAAAAAAGCTAGAAATTTGTATGGGTCTAGCAATAAATACCTATTCTAAATTGGCTCGTTATTCTGGAATTCCTGATGACAAAGGGATTGAACATCACTGTTATTTTATTTCAACATCTTACAAACGCCATGTCAAAACTGCACAAATGTATTGGAAATCATCTTAAAACAAATAAAATATCTTTGCTTGAAATGCTCTACACAGTTACTACTGAATTACACTCATACTATCAATTATAAAAATCTTCACTGCACTGTTATCTTAGTCGAATCTGGCAATGTCATAAGATACTCTCTCTCTTTCCTCCCCCTCCCTCCCTCCCTCTCGTGCTCCCTCCTTTTCTTTTAAAGTAAATGCCCAATTGAACTACAATATGTCTCTTTTAAAGACAAATCTATGTTAAGGAACATATGTGGGATATGTGTTAAATATGCTAAGCCTTAGAGCAGTAGAGTTTTCACAAATAAAGCAGTCTTAATTAGAAGGGATGCAATGGACACAGGTAGTGCCAAATCCCTTTAAACAAAGGGTGGTTCAAAAGTGAAGATTCCTCCTAGTGAGGAAAAAATTGTATGATGCTTCATGTTTCTGCATCCTATTTCAGTAACACCCCTACTAACATACACTTGATAATTATTCTGGAAGGTAATTAAATGCAAAAAGATCCAGTTCATAAGATCCATATTGGCTTTCCTCTTTCTATGTGTACTTGAGGCTCCTCCTTCCATTTCCCAATAAGATGAGCTTACGAGAATGGGAAATAACTACTTCTATTAAGCACAATGATCCCTGGTAAAAATGATCATTGCAAAAAAAAACAAACCAAAAACCTAACTTAATATTAATTATGTGTTGTGGGGTTTTTTTCCCTGTCTCACTAACTTTGTATTGTCTTTAAGATCTCAGCATAAGTCGCTTCATGTTTTTTGCACCTACAGCAAAATGTTCTTCTTTGTATCAGTGCTCTCTCAGCACTATTCTGTGCCCATTTTCTTTTTCCATATTTAGATTATGCTATATTTTTATAGTTACACACAAATTTCTGGCAAAGGAATTCTTAACTTTAAGTGGTGACAATATGTCTATGTTTATTGAACTTAGTAAGAAGAAGAGCCAGGCAGTAAGAGTAACTTTATGTTATTAAACTCATTCTGTCACCTCTGCGAAAAACATTGATTTAGGTCTATTGTTTCTCCAGAACAATATCAAGCTCATTGGGTAAAAATACAGAACCTTCTATTGTAAAACCAGATGTCTCGGTCTAGGATTACAACAAGAAATTTTTTGTCTGCAGCATCTTATTTCCATTCAGACATAAATATTTCTGACAGTATTTTTAAGTCAGTCACGTCTGTTAAGAGATTGAAGCATATGACTACATCTGAACGATCCCGCTACACTGCCCTTTGCGGATGCAAAATATTTACTTGATGTACTCGTTGAAAGGTTCAGTTCATTGGAAAAAATAAAGGAAAATAGCCGTGAAAGTCGGTTACCTCTTGAGCCTGGTGCTTAAATTCCCATGCGTACATTTTGTATGGAGCGTTGGTTGTTTCCAGCTTATTCCTGTGGCTTTCATTTCTGAACTTCAGTTAATTGTTTTGTGTGCTTTCACCTTCGTGTGCTTTCATTAGTCAAATAACTCACACAAAATCACGGTTTTGTAAGTGTGTTTATGCTTCTGTCATCTGTTAAAGGTCAATATTTACCAAACTGCTCAATCCTTTTTTCTAAATTTGTGCAACTTCTTATTACATCCATGTGCCTTATACATAAAGCAAGTCTGTCAGCAAAGAGCCACATACACATGACCACCATGAAGGTGGTAGAATTATCCAAGGTTTTCTGTATACTATGCCTGGAGTGGAATTGTGCTTTTGCATCTGTTTTTACCATGCTTAATCTGTTTAACACTCAGTAAAATGTTTTACTAAATAAAGGTACACTTTGTAGCAATGTTGGTGGTATAATTTCTAATATTTTTTCTCATCTTTTACTCCTCACATTATTCTGCTGGGGGGGTTCATGCCTTTTATGATGTGATCTAGATTGCTCTAAGCTAGTTGTCCTCAAGGCCCCCTGATTTCTAAGTTCACTATTTCCTCTAGTACTTAGAAGAGAAACTAAACATTCATCCTATGTACTATGGAAAGTCCAGAGCTCTTCTCAAGATTTCTCTGGATTATAAACATGTGTAATTGTGAGTTGTCCAATCACCTAAATTCTACTTCTCCTTACTGGAAAAATTACAGTACTGACTATATTGTTTCTTAAGCCAGAAACCCAAAATTTGTCTTGATTATATCTCAAGTTTACCAATCTCTGTGTTCAGTTGCTTCTACAACCTAAATATCTCTTTAATCCATTTCTCACCATACTGGGCAATGATCAACTACTCTCTCGCCTGTTGTGTTAAGGCAAATTATGCATACTTGGGACTAAAACACAAAAGAGGACTATGCATCCTTTCAGTATCATACTGGGGTATTAATAGGCCCATCCAAAAATTATTTTATTTTCTAGGTGAATGTACCATTTTTGGTTATGCTATTTACCATTAAGGGATATGACTCTAAGAAATTACATCATAACTTATAGACTTGTGATCAACAGAGATACGAATAATTTTTGTCAAAAAAAATAGTTCCAAAGATTACAGTTGTTTTGCCCTGCAGGACATAAACCATATTTGTTTCTAACTTTAAAAGACTCTCTTTACTTCCTCAAATGCTGTTTGAATGCATTTTAAGCTCTTGAGAAATTGCTCGTTAATTAGCTGATTAAATAATTTTGACATGATTTCGTCTATATTAACACGAGGGTTGTGCTTTAAACTTTTTAAAATTATAGTGTGATTACTGTATTTTTGTTGCTCATTGTAATCTGGCTTTCATACTGGTGCTTGAGTGATCTATCCAAGATGCAAATGCCATCACTGTGGCTGGTCCTTAAGACATTCCAACAGTCTTCTGTAGTCCCTATAATATGACTTAAAATTTGGCTTTTGTCCATCTTTTTTTGTCTTATTGTGCTCTTGTCTTATTGTATTAGCTAGGATTTCTAGTACAATCTTGAAAGGAAGAAGTGAGAGGGATCATCCTTGCCTTGTTCTGGATCTGGGCAGGAAAGTGTTCATTTTCTCACCATTAATTAGACATAGCTTTTTTGTAGGGCATCTTAATCAAGCTGAGGAAGTTCCCTTCTTTTCCCAGTTTACTGAGAGATTTTATTATGAATAGGTATTGAATTTGATCAGTTTTTTCTGTATCTATTGATATAATGATTTTTTTCCTTTTTTAGATTGTTGATGTGATAGATTATATTAATTTTGAATGATAAACCAGACTTTCATACATGGAACAAATTTCACCTGGTCATGGTATATAATTATTTTTATACATTGATGGATTCTAATATTTGCTAATATTTTATTGAAGATGTTCACATCTAAGTTCATTACATATATTGATCACTGGTTTTCTTGTAATTTCTTCATTTTCTGTTGATATTAGGGTAATGCAGGTGTCTTAGAATGAGTTGGTAAGTATTCCCTCTACTTCTAAATTCTGGAAGGGATTTTAGAAAATTGGTATAATTTATTATTTAAATTACTGGCAGAATTCATCATTGAACGCATCTGGTTCAGGTGTTTCTGTTTTGAATGTTATTAATAACAGATTCAATTTGTTTAATAGGTTTTATTTAAATTGCCTATTTCTTCTCATGTGAGTTTTGGAAGGTATGTCTTTAGGAAATTGGTTCATTTCATCTGATTTACCAAATTTATGGGAATACAGTTGCTCATAATATTCTTCTGTTTATCCTATAGTGATGTTTCCTCTTTCATTTATGACATTAGTAGTTGTTGCCAAAAGACTGAATAACATATACTAGGTCCTATGAGTGTACTAGGGGCTCCTAGTCACTGAGTCTTCTAGCCAACCGAAGTAGAGGATTCCCTGAATTTAGAATGACTTCCAGAGCAGGTCAGGGAAGTCTATGGGAAATACAGAGTATACACAGAGAACAAAGACAGGATCAGGACCTTTATCTGAATTAAACAGCAGCTGAAAATCCCAAAGTATTACTTCCTCAGTCCTATGTTCCATAAGTTCAAACATGACTACTGAAACTTTAAAATCAGAGTTATTAAAATTAAGTCATAAATAAGAGAATATGTCACCTAATTTGGAATCATAAAAACCTCACCAAATAAGTAAGGAATAAAATCATTCATTTATTCTGAATTTATGCCAATGCTCCTTTTACTCTCCCTTTCTCTTTTTCTCTGCCTATCTCTGTCTCTGTCTCTCAGGCAGACAAACACATACACATGCATATGCTTCAATCTCTCAAATAATATCAGATGTCTTATAAATCTGAGTATTGAACAAGTTGATCAGGCTTATTTTGAACATTTTCATTTCTTTTTCTAGGTGCTTAGGAGAAGATATAGAAAGAAAATATTGTGAAACCATGAAGTTATTTGGATTTTTTAATGCAGTGATATCTGAAAATCTTTAGTTATTTTTCTTAATCATTAAAGTCATAAGGCATTTAAAAGAATATATACATTCTTCGCGTTATGAACGGTGATTTTAAGTTCAATCATCTATAAGCAATTTCTCAAAATGCACATATACCTGAATATATGCATGTATAAGTTTCAGAGCATTTGTGTTAATGTTTAAACAAATATCAGAAAATTCAGTTTAAAACTTCACTCAATGGGAAATACACTTTATCCCTGAATTATCATACAGCTTTTTTTTGTCCTATAGCATTAACAATAACTATTTTAAAGTGAGGTAATCATGAAGACTGTAGAAAATGAAAAATACTATATATCTATAAGGAGACCTAATTAGATAAGATAACTGACTAATGTGCTAGCAATAGGTTTAGTAACTTAACTGACTCCTGTGAAATGAAATTTATTGCAAGAGTATGCTCAGCATTCTCTCCTTCAGATTAGGTGTATTCGTCTCCTTGGGAAAATATGTAAATGATATTTACATATCTTCAGTCATTAATGTATAGTATGAAAGTAACACAGTCATGGTATAATCTATATTGTAATTTTATGAATGTTTTACTATGATAAAATGGAACAATTTCTAATATGTATCTGGTATTATTTCTTTCATTAACTCTAATTTCACATATATTAGTCCTTAATATAAAAATTAAAGAGATTTTATAAAGAAAAATTTAAGGCAAATAAGAAGTGGAGATACAACCATTTCTTTTTTTCTTTGGTCTTGTCCTTTCTGTTCCCTTAATTGTTTTTTCAAATAGTTGACAGTGGAAAAATGCTAATAAAAAACTGGATATTAGAAGGTGATTTACAACACAAGGAATTATATTACAAGTTATATAACCATACAATTTATGTTATAAAAATAAATTTAATATTTACAACATAACTATCATATCTTCTATCTTGCCACTGTACAATAAATTTATGTGTGTATTTTGTTATGGGAACTTAGTAAATAAAAAGGCCCATTCACAGTGAAAATCTCCATCTCTCAAATGAAAATCATATAATGTGCATTCTTTTCACAAGAAATATGATGTGGAAGGCTTTTGGCAGACCATGCCCAAACTAATAGATAATTTTATGAGCCCTTGGAAGGAAAAAAAAATGACTTGTGCAGTACATGGAGACTAAGAGATAATGAGTTGTTACTGGGTTTAAAAGATGTGGTCCAGTATACTGTACAATATTGGTATGATGTATTAAGTAATTTAAGCCACAGAGGGCTTGGGCAATGAAAGACACAAAGATAATAAGTCAAGGTGTGGCAAGGGAGCTAGATAGTTTGGTGGCTGCTGAGTCAGAAATGAATAACATTAGATATTCATCATAGATAATGTTTTTTAAAAAATCTAGAGGATTCACAAAGCAGAAATCTCACAAAAGGCAAGGTAATGACCTTGCTCTTTAGAAAACACTGCTGTGTACTGACTACACGTGTGTCGATATATGCAAGACCATCTTTGGGGTGCCGTGCAAGGGGCTTTAGCAAGAGGTAATTGGCTTAGTGTTTGATGAGAAAATTGACTGGAAAACCATAATGCTGTAGTAGAATACAGTTGACCCTTGAACAATGAGAGGGTAGGCACCCAATGCAGTTGAAAATCCACATACAACTTTTGACTCCCCAAAAACATAACTACTGATTAGCCTACTGCTGACGAAAAGCCTTACCTAAAACATGAACAGTGGATTAAAACATATTTTATATGTTATGTGTATTATATGCTGTATACTTATAATAAAGTAAGCTAGAGAAAAATGCTGTTGAGAAAATCATAAGGTAGAGAAAATATATCTACAACACTGCATATATTTATTGAAAAGAGACACAGGAGGATACTTCATAATACTCAAGGGAAGACTCCACCAAGAATACATAAATACTGTAAATATGTATGCACCCAACACAGGAGTACCCTAATATATAAGGAAAATCTTGGACGGCTTCAAGAAAAATATATACAGCAACACACTTATACTAGGGGATTTTAACACCCCACTGTCAAAAATGGATAGATCTTCCAAACAAAATATCAACAAGGATATTGCAGCATTGAACAATGGCCTACATCAAACGGACTTAACTGATATTTATAAAACTTTTCATTCCAAAGAAGCAATATACACATTCTTTTCAAATGCACGTGGAACATTTTCAAAGATAGATCACATGATAGGACACAAAACAAGCCTCAACAAATTCAAGAAAATCATTTTCTCGGATGACAAGGGCCTGAAACTAGAAACCAACCTCAAGGAAAAAACTCAAAAACACTCAAATTCAAGGAGATTGAATAGCATGCTATTAAACAATGAATGGGTTAATAATGAGATTAAGGAAGAAATCAAAAAGTTTCTGGAAACAAATGAAAATGAACATACAACTGTCCAAAACTTATGAGACACAGAGAAGGCAGTCCTGACAAGGAACTTCACAGTGATACAGGCCTACCTAAAAAAGACAGAAACACTTCAAATAAACAACTTAACCTTACATTTACAAGAACTAGAGGAACAACAACAAAGTCCAGAGTGAGTAGAAGGAAGGAAATAACAAAGATTAGAGAACAATAAACAACATAGAGACTAAAAGAACAATTAAAAGGATCAATAAACCCAGGAGCTAGTTCATAGAAAAGATAAATAAAATCCACAAGCCTTCGAGCAGACTCATCAAGAAAAAAGGGGAGAGGACTGAAAGAAATAAAATCAGAAATGAAAGAGGGGAGATGACAATTGATACCACAGAAGTATAAAGGATTATAAGAAATTACTAAAAATAAATATATGACAAGAAATTTGAAAACCTGGGTGAAATGGATAAATTTCAATAAAAGTGTAGTCTTCCAAAATTGAATGAAGAAGAGGCAGAGAGCCTGAACGGACTGATAACAGTTGGTGAAATTGAAGCAGTAATCAAAAAACTCCAGGTACACAAAAGCCCTGGACCAGATGGTTTCCCAGGAGAATTCTACAAAACATTTAAGGAAGAGCTAATGCCTGTCCTTCTCAGACTATTCCAAAAAATCCAAGAAGAGGGAAGACTCCTAAACTTTTTGTATGAAGCCAGCATCATCCTAACCCCAAAACCAGATAAAGACACCACAAAAAAAGAAAACTACAGGTCAATATTGCTGATGAACATAGAAGCTAAAATCCTCAACAAAATATTGGCAAAATACATTAAAAAGATTATACACCATGGTCAAGTGGGATTCATCCCAGGGATGTAAAGATGGTACAATGTTTGCAAATCAATAAATGTAATAAATCACATGATCATATCAATAAATGCAGAAAAAGCATTTGATAAGGTGCAGCACCCATTTATGATATAAACAGTCAGCAAAGTGGGAATAAAGAGGGCATACTTCAACATAATAAAGGCTATATATGAAAAACTTACAGCCAACATCATATTCAATGGGCAAAAACTAAAAGCTTTCCCACTAAAATCAGGAACAAGACAAGGATGTCTACTTTCACCAGTTCCATTCAACATAGTCCTATATTGGAAGTCCTAGCCACAGTGATTAGACAAGAAAATGAAATAAAGGCATCCAAATTGGAAAGGAGGAAGCAAAACTGTCATTGTTTGCAGATGATATGATAGTATACATAGAAAACCCTATATCAGGACAATTTACAATAGCCAAGTACTGGAAGCAACCTAAGTGCCTATCAGTAAATGAATGGATGACAAAACTATGGTACATTTATACAATGGAACACTATGCAGCCAAAAGAAAGAAGGAGCTACTACCTTTCACAACAGCATGGATAGAACTGCAGAGCATTATGCTAAGTGAAATAAGCTAGGTGGTGAAAGACAAACACCATATGATCTCACCTATAAGTGTAACCTAATCAACAAAACAAACAAGCAAGCAAAACTGAGTCAGAGACATGGAAATAAAGAACAAACTGACAGTGACCAGAGAGGAGGAAGGAGGGGGATGACAGGGGAAAGAAAGGGAAGGGTCATCAACAATCATGTATAAAGGACACATGGACAAAGCCAAAGGGGGCAAGTTCAAGGGTAGGAGGTGGAGGGAAAATGGAGACAACTGTACTTGAACAACAATAAAAAAATAAAATATTTTAAAAAACTAAAATTAAAAAAAGAAAGAAAACCCTATAGACTCCACCAAAAAACTACTTGACCTAATAAGTGAATTTGGCAATACAGAGGCATAGAAAGTCAATATTCGGAAATTGAAAAAATCCACGTTAGTGGGCCCACAAAGTTCAAACTTGTGTTGTTCAAAGAACAACTGTATAATCATTAGCCATAGAGAGTAGGTTTCACCTATGTAAATTCAGGATCAATATTTCAAGTAATATTGCTGGCTATATATGACTATTATAATGATGCAAAACAAAACTCAACTATCAAGTGGCTTGAATATAAGCTCTTCCTACTTTCTACAGTATTCTGAAAACTTAAGCCATCTCTCTGGGGTGGAGAAAGGATTCTTAACATTATGAAAGCCAAACTCTGATGATCTGCCTTCAGTTTCCTTCTTTTAATCTAAATTTTCGCCATAAATAAACTCATTTTCTCACTCATAGTTTCAAGTACCTAACTCCCTAATCGAAATCTGCAGTCACCTTGTCTTATCTGAGCTTTAGACTCCCTATCTAACTGCTTAACATATTTCTCCACCTGAATATCCTTTGGATGCCTAAAATTTAACATGTCTAGTACTCCCTGTCTCCCTGACCTCAGTAGGTACTCATTAAATTCTACAAAGATGGCAAAGAGAAAGCATTGGTTCATTATGGTCAATTCTTTTTTGTCTATAGTCACTATCTCTGTTACTTCTATCCAACATTTTTCAAATATATCCCTTTCACTTCCATACTGCCTCAATTCAGATTTCCATCATCTTTCATCTGGAATACTTCACTAGCTTTTTCTTCACTCCAATTCATCCTACATGTGGTCAGCCCCTACTATTTTACTAATTAATAAATAAATTATAACATGCCCAACTTTCTGAGAAGTCTTTTGGTGCCCAAAGTTTACAAAGCTCCATTGAGCCCAAAGAGGATAAATATTCACACTTTTTGACATGCCATTGCAAGCTTGTCATACTTGTACCTAAGCCATCATTCCCAGTTCAAAGAACAAACATGAGGAGACTTGCCATTACTCAAACACGTTCTCTTTCTGAAGCCATTATCTCAAAGCATCTTTTTCTTTTATTGTGGCATGGCCTCCTTCACTTTTTTATGGCCCATTCTTCAAGTTTCAGTGCAAATGTCATTGCTTCTGTTACTGTTTACTGACCACTCAGAAAGTGTTCTTCTTTCTCTATAGCCACATGGTATACTGACCACATAACTACTGCTTTATATTTAATTTAAATTAATTATTTTAATTACTTAACTTAGTCCTCAACACAAAGTGCTTTCAAATTAATAAGCAAATAAATGAAAGAGTGAATGAACAAACAGTGGCTTAGCACTGAAGGGAAATTCAGGAGACCTGGATTTCAGTCAGAGATTTACGCTAACTAGATGTGCAGTCTCACAAATGTCCATTTAAATGCTGTAGAACTCAGTTTTGCTAGCTCTGAAATGTAAGACTTTGTTATGTAATTTCTAAATCACTTGTGTTTAGTAAAATAAAATATTATTTTATTCCATATCTTATTTGTTCCATATCTTAAATCAGGAGACAAATGATCACGTGCAATCTCATCTCAGTATTTTTCACTAAGCTAATTGGTGACTCCCTATTTTACTCTATATGAATTTGAAACCTACTGGACCAGAGATGATGGTTTTCTGTAAACCAGTCAGAAAGCCTTCACCAGACCCTAATTATGCTGGCATCCTGCTCTAGGGCTACCAACTTCCAGACTTATGAGAAGTAAATGTTTGTTGTTTAAGCCACTTAGTATACAGTATTATGTTTTAACAGCCAGAGTTGATTAAGACACCCAGTCGCATTGTGGCTGACTTGAGAGTTGTGAGGATCAATGGCTCAGCACAACCTAACCTAATCAAAATTCACTCGTGTTCCATCAAGGACCAGTGGGAAGCTTTAGCCTAAGGCTTTGCAGTGAAGGAGACCAGGGTCACCCTTGGAAGTTTGAAGTTCAGGTAGCTATAAAAGAGACAAATGCACATAAAGCTGGGGCACATTTTACCCTTCTTCTAACTCAAGAGTAAAATACATAAAGTGTTTTAAGTCTGCATAGGTAATCATCATGTGGTTTGACCTATGATTAGATGGGAGTAAAAGTCAAATTCTTTAAAAGTTCATTGATATTAGCTATCTGTTATATAGGTATTTTTGCTTATTGGCCATATGTTGTATAAGCATTTTTGACTGTCTATATTTGACCAGTCTTTCAGAACAAGCAGAGAACAATATTTGAAACCACACTTGTCCCTATGTTGTCACCAGGTGTCAGTCTGGAGCAAAATCACATCTGCTTGGAGGAATACACACATAACCTACGCCTCAAAGAAATCACACAAGTGACATTCTAATAGACATTAGTTCACAGTCAAATTTGCCAAACATACAGTAAGTCAATGTGAGCATAAACCATCACCAACAATTTGTATCAGGCCCAGAAAGACTTCAAAGTAGATGTTACAAAAAACAGAATGCAAGAGAAATCTATTTAATAGGTTTAAAAAATAAAAGAGATTGTAAACATGACTCTTGCTAAAATGTCCAGGTGGAAAAATTTTTAATAAAAGTTATAAGATCTGAAATTAAAATTTAATAAAAGGACTAAATGGAGAACATAGATAAAAGAAAAAAATAAATAGAAATACAAGCCTAAAGATATCTGTTATGAGGCAAAAGACAAGAAAATGGAAATATAAAACATGGATTAAGAGATAGAAATGATAGAGCGAGAAACCCTAGTAACATCTAATCAAAATTCCAGGAGGAATGAAGAGCTAAATAAAAATAAAGACATTCAGTGTTAAACACATCATCCTAAATAAATAAATAAATACCTGAAGAATACCCAGAGAAGATCTTAAGAAGACTGAGGAAAAAATATAAATTTTTAAATTAGTAATAACAGTAAATTTTCATCAGTAACTACAGAATTCTAAAAACAACTGGAATAACATCTTCAAAACTGAAAGAAAATAATCATCAACCTAAAATTGTATGCCCATGAAACTGTCTTCAAAATGAGGGTTAATTATTAAAGACATTTTTGGGCAAACAAAAATTTTAAGTTTATCACCAAAAGGCCCCTGCTAAGGAATTGCTAAAGAATGTTTTTTCAAAAGTAAGTGTTGTGATCCAGCAAGGAAAATCTGAGCTGTTAGAAGAAACTCAGAATAGAGAAATTGGTACAGAAATTGTTAGAAAACAATAACAACTGTAATGTCAAAATTTGATGTAAAAATATCAAAATAGAGACAAAGAATTTGAAAACAACTAAGTGTAAGCAAATAGAAGGGAAAGTAGAGTTAAAGCATTTTAAATTCTATGTAATATTGAGAAGAATGATAGATCAAGTTACTTTAAACCTTATTATATTATATATACACATTAAAATTCTGGGATAAAGTCTAAATAAAAGTGTATATTTTTCCAAAGGAGGTAGGAATAAAAAATGTGTAAATAAAACTTAAATAAATAAATAACTTACATTATCTTTAAAAGAAATAAAATCTAAGCAAAAAAAAAATCCAATTCCTATAATTCCCATAGGCCCAGGATACATTGAAATTCCATCCCAACAAATTAGAAATAATAAGTAGAACTCATGGAGAAATACTTCCAAAGATAAAGACTTTTTACAATGATAAAGGGTCATTTAAGCAAGAAAAAAAAAAACAATTCTAAGTGTACATGAATTTAATTACATAAAGGGAAAACTAACAAAACAAAGGCAAACTCACAATTTTAGTTGTGAGTGTTACCACTTCTCCTCCAGTCTTGATAGAATAAATTTAAGAATATAGAAGGTTTTAACTTATCATGAAGCAAATTGACTTAATTAACATTCATAGAAGACTATATCAAACAGAAGCAGGATACACATTAGTTTCAATGGCATATAGAACTGTCGCCAACATGTATTCTATGCAGTACCATAAAATTTTTAAAGGAATAAAATCATGAAGAGTTATGTTCTCTTAGCACAACAGCATTAAATCAGAAATCAATAAGAAATAAATATAGGGAAAATCCACCAAATATTTGAAACCAAACAACATTATTGTGCGTAAGTCATGAGTTGAAGAAGAAACACAACGCTGATTGGAATATATTTTTAACTGAATAAAAATGAAAACAGCATATCAAAATTGATGGGATACAGTTAAGCAGAATAGGTAGATACATACATCAATTTTTATTTTTATTTATTTATTTAATTTTTTGGCATATTTTATTAAGTATGCTATTACAGTTGTCTTATTTTTTCTCCCCTTTATCCCCTCTGCCCTGCACCCCATCCCATCATCCCCACACCTCTTAGTTCATGTTTATGGGTTGTACATATCAGTTCTTTGACTTCTCAGTTTCCTATACTATTCTTAGCCTCCCTCTGTCTATTTTTTCTTTGGTCAACATTTTCCCACCACCATTTTCCCCTGCACCCCCCATCCCCACCTCCCACCCTCAATCCTTCCCCCATTTGGCTTTGTCCATGGGCCCTTTCTGCATGTTCCTTGATGACCCTTCCGCTCTTTTTCCCCTCTTAGCCCACTCTCCCCTCCCCTCTGGTTACTATCAGTTTGTTTTTTATTCCAATGTTGCTGGTTATATTTTGCTTGCTTGTTTATTTTGTTGATTAGGTTCCACTTACATATGAAAGACATATTATCTGTCTTTCACAGCCTGGCTCATTTCATTTAGCATAGAATAAGTAGATATATACATTTAAATGCTTAATTAAAGAAAAAATTTAAAATGCCTAAAATCAGATGTCTAAGCTTATACCTTAAGAAGCTACAAAAATATCAATTTCAACCCAAATTAAGTAAAAAGAAAGAAATAATAAAATAAAAGGAAATATCAGTGAAAGACAAAACAGTCATGAAAAAGACTAGTGAAACTAAAAGCCATTTCTTTGAAAGTATCAGTAATTCGATAAAATCAACATATACTGATTAAAAAATAGAAATAAGAAATTGTCTAACTGTACCAATAGAAACTGGTAACTGTACCAACATGAGAATTTAAAGAACCAACATCACTACATATTGCATAAACTTTAAAAGGGTAATAAAGGAATATATGAACAAGTTCATGACAGTGAATTTGACAATTCTGGTGAAATAAATTCCTTCAAAGAAGCAAATTATCAAATCTAACTAAAAACATAACAAAGGAAAACGGTGAGCAGCTCTACATCTATGAAATAGAAACCATACTTAACAACCTCCCTACAAAGAAGACTTTGGGACAGACTTTAGCCCGCAAGTCCTACCGCACTTTCAGGAAAAGGCTGTTAGCCTGACACACACTCTCCCATCAGCTGGGTGAGAAGGGTGCTCCCACACGCACTCTATGAACTCAGCATCACGCCAACGCCAAAAGCAGAAAAAGACATTACAGGAAAGTGATAGCTCGATACTGCTCATGAGCGTAGGCACAATGTTCTTTAATCAATTAGCAAATAAAATCAACTGGTACAAAAGATAAAATACATAATGAAATGTTTATATCAGGATGTAAGATATTTATTTGATTCTTAACCAATATAAATAACTGTATAAATAAAAAAGGGGGAAAATACAAAGTGTATTCAATCGATGTGGGTGAAGAATTACCACGTCAAATATCCGGCACAGAGAGAGCAAGAGCTAGACTGTACATCTCTCGTGACAGGCTCTGGGTTCTTCCCTCTGCACCAGAACACCATGGGCTCTCATTTCTTTTCATCCTGAGCCTGTGCAAATCAATACTCTTTTCCATGGCAGCTATAGAAAACTATTAAAGTATGCAAAGCATTTGCTGATAGTGCTGGAGAGGGAGCCTAGCAAGCATTCAATCAAGCAAATCCACTTTACCTATGGATTTCCCTTCAACGTCATCATTATCATGATCATCATAAAGTGAACCTGATAAAACATCGTGGGGAAATCTCTTCAACCAGACTTTGTGAAATTCAAGGTTAATTAATTCATTTTTCCATTAATTCAATACACATTATTTAAACTTCGGTATGGTTCTATTTCCAGATACAGAGATGGCTTCCATACAGCGTAAAAACCTAGTGTTTATCTTCTTTTGAATTAGTGTTTTGGGTTCCTTTGTATAAATTCCCAGAAGTGGGATAGCTGGGTCAAAAGGCAGATCCATTTTTAATTTTTTGAGGTATCTCCATACTGCTTTCCACAGTGGCTGCACCAGGCTGCATCCCCACCAACCATGCTCAGGGGTTCCCCTTTCTCCACATCTTCACCAGCACTTGTTGTTTGTTGATTTATTGATGATGGTCACTCTTATCCCTGTGGTCACTGCAGCATTATTTACCATCACCAAGGTACGGAAGCAGCCCAAGAGTCCATCAGTAGATAAATGGATAAAATAATTATGGGACACTTACACAATGGAATACTACTCGGCTATAAAAAAAGAAGGTTTTTACCCTTTGCAACAGTATAAATGGACTTGGAGAACATTATGCTAAGTGAAATAAGCCATTCAGAGAAAGACAAATACCATATGATTTCACTCATATGTGGATTCTAATGAACAAACTGAACTAACAAGGAAAATAGAGATAAGACTCATAGAAAGCAGGATGACAGCTAAGGCAGGGAGAGTAGGGAGTAGAAGGATTGAGCAAAAAGGAAAAAGGACTCATGGACATGGACAATAGTGTGGTGATTGGGAAAGGAGGGAGGTATAAGAAGAACATGCATAGTTTTGTTTATGCCTCAAAGAATTTAACAACATGTTATACTTTGCAATTGACTATCTTGAACTAACCCAGAATTTTGTTCTAAAAATTGTGGAATGAGTTTTATTTATCTTACCATGGCAATGGTCTATAGGGCATGAATTTATTTTGGTGACCCTCACTCCACAGTACACTATTTTCTTACTGTGGCAGGTCCTACTGCTTGTCGCTTGCATCTGTCCTCTGCTGCTTAGTTTTTAGCTGGATGCATGGCTTCACAGAAAACAGTCCACTTCCCAGAAACCCTTAATGAGATCATGTGACTATGTGTGTGCCTATATCATGTAACCCACAAGTGTCCTGTGTCAACCTCTAAAAATGTTCTTTAATAGACAGCCGGCATACACCCCCATCAACTATTTTCCTTATCCCTTTGTCCATCATTTTCTTTACTTAACCATCTATCTCATTACCACCATCTTGGATGATGAAGTCTGAGGATTTATAAGAATCTTGAATCCACAAACACTAAGTTGAAAATCATGTATGCATGTATACGTACCTATGTATGTATACATGCATGTGCACATACTCTTAAATATGTTATTTAAATGCTTCCTCATATTACTTGTGAAATAAGATGTGATACTAAATAAAAGAATGTAACTGCCTCAGAAACTCTGCATAGAGGTTCAGGAATTACACTAACTAGATTCATGATAGTTTGCAGAAAACAGCCTGTAGCATTGGCACTACTATGCTTTATACCAATCATTAAATCTTTAACAAACACATATCATTAAGAATATTACATTGAGTTTTAAATTTATCTGAATAGGCTATAGTATTAATATAATTGAAATTTGAGTTGTATATGCTTGTAAGATTATGCAATATAATTTCTAGTATATTAAAATGTTCTCTGTATTACAAGAAAATGGATTTCTACATCATTATTGTACTATGCATGTAGTCTAAATAACTAAAGCATTAAAAATAGTTTATATATGCAGTCTAAGTCATTGAAAACATTTAAAAAGTAGCTAATGCATGCACATACATAAATGAACTTTCTTTGGAAAGGTAATAAAGATGCCAAAATTAAATTCTCTTCCCAAATAGCTTCTCAAACAATTTCCCAGTACAAAGAATAATTTATGCTAAGTGAGCAGTGAAGAACTGCGTTTCATTCAGTGCAATTTCTTTTGTGCTATCCAACATGAGGGAGAAACAAGCTAGTCCCAAATTGTTTTGAATTAATAAATGGGTGTTTCTATATATTCAGTGTAAATCTAACTGATAGAAAATTCCAAATTTTCCATTTCCATGCTGCACTATATGTTCACTTTAATGTCAGGGTCATAGCCATAAACAATATGAAAACTGTCAAAGTTTCTTGGCTAATTGACCTTTACAATTTTTAGGAAAACACTGTGGAAAATGTCTAGCCTACAAATCCAAGGGCAATTCAAGGTGAGCAATAAAAGTATGAAAAACTTACCAGGAAGCATTTCATTAAAAGTTTTACAGAAATGTTTTCACTCGGATTTAACCTTGTCATTATTTTAATATCTTCTAAAATGCAAATAGAAAGCCTTCTGGAAAAAATGAGGTTAAGTTTTATCTCTCTGTTCTGTATGTTGAAATAGCATAGATTTTAGCAATGGCTTATTTTTTCTCCAAAATTTGAAAATTCACATTTTCAAATAAATAAATAAATAAATAAATCTTAGAAAGTTTACTTGAGAATAATCATTTAGCCAAGACTATAATTCAAAAGGACATTGATTTCCTTCATCTTTATGATCACACTGAAGATTATTTATGAGGACTATAATAACAATGGGGTATGGGGATATAATACCAATGTATGCGCTGACTGGTAGTCCCGGTCTTGTTAAATCTGATTATATTTTTTTAATAACCTAGACAAGTCTAGGTTATTAAAATAAATGTTCCTTTAAGTTTCCATATTTACTCAAATAATACATGTATGGAGTTTTAAAAGGTGAATACTACTTCAAGTAGTCCATATCTCATCTGACACTAAATCTATTGACATATTTTGCATAAATTCTTTTTCAGTTCTTTCTGTTTTGTCTGGCATTTTCTGCATGTGTCTAAAGATAAATATTTATAAAGCTAGTTTATAATTTTTAGAGTTTAGGTATAATCTATTGCTTTTTTCTGATGGGGAATAAGGACATATGTTTCATACAACTTCCTTCTCTAACACATATACTTCTCTCCCTTCATATATCTAAGAGCTGTTATAATTTTGGGGTAAATTTTAACTCAGTATTGACATTATTATAACTATATAAATATTGTCCTTGACTTAACCACACGTATTTAAGTTT